>JAUELJ010124238.1:0-10959 GCA_031471255.1 Dryodora glandiformis
GTGTGTGTGTGTGTGTGTGTGTGTGTGTGTGTGTGTGTGTGTGTGTGTGTGTGTGTGTGTGTGTGTGTGTTTGCGTGCGTCATCAATGTGTGTTGTTACATATAAATATGATGTGAATTTTCACTGTGTCGGTGTACACTGTTTTCTTGCTCAACAAAACAAAGGAAATAAAACGGACCTGTTTACTCCTTCAGTCGATAATGCGAGAATAGATACGATACGGATAAATACATGTGACTACTACAAATGCCTGTCGTTCTCTTTCCCCAGTCACGACATCTGTCTCACATTGGAATGTAAAGATAATATTATGCATGCTGTCGATCACGCTCTCATGAATTCAAGCACGACAGTGTGTTACGCACACCGTTGGGATCCCCATTGTCTCATGAAGACATCGTGATGACTGAAGAAAGCTAAGACAATGGATAATACCATTCCAGTTCTATTGCCATGTGACCTTCCAATATGGGAAGCCGTTCAGGAGTACCTAATGGTGCTCCAGTCCGGAGATATCACCATAGAAGAAATGATTGTGGCCATGCTTAGAATTTACGATATCTGTAACATTGCGCCGTCTAGTCGACCGGGAACAGAAAGGTCATGTACCAACGACGGTGATTTAGACGAGACAATCTTTAATAATTTTCGAGAAGTCGTGGAGGAACAATTTTCATCGAGAGAACGTCACAGATTTATGACCCGAACCCTTCCATGCATGGCAAGATATGCAATAGCATTGAAAGAGCTTAAACCGAAATCGAGGTCATTCTCTTACAGCATAAAAGGCCGTGAAGAGGAGGTAAGACTTGATAGGAGGTTTGTGGCATCTCTTATTGCCAATATATTCTTCTCCACCTTAATCAGAAGGCCAAAAAACAACCCTCAAGCAGTGGGCATTCCTGATTTAGAAACCTCAGACTTGAGCTTCACCACCATTTTTGGCAATGATGCCGGCAACGCCCTTTCTCAAAACAATGAAAAAGGTCGACAAATGTTTAAAAAAGTGCTCAACTATTTTGACACTTTAGACTGCGAAGATCCGTGCGGCCACCTCGTTATAGAGCGAGTACGATGTCACCTTTTAGATCAAAACACGCTCAACTTGTTAAAGGAAAGGAGAGCGAGATCACTCACACCTGTCTTTATCATTGAAAACTCTCATGAGTTGGCATCGCAAACCAACGTGTCCAATTTTATTATCAGAGATATGTCTACGATCAATGTGACGTCTGAACATCACACGCTAGGCCATCCTGAATTAATTACTTTGTTGCTTTTTTGCGAAAAATTGATGCCAGACGAATACATCAGAGTTTCATCGGTATTCTCCATCCCTTCGGAGCCGTTGACAAAAATTGTAAAAAATGGACAAGACAACACAATATCCGTACACTACTTAGATAGAAAAAAGAAATTGGACCATCCTTCACTTTTTAACGAAGTTCAAAATTCACTCTCATGCATGAAGGGAATGCAAAGTGAAAAGCCACCAATGTTACGGGCAGGCGGCAACAAGACCTCCACAGTATCCTCAAAAAGTTCCCATCTGGAAAGGCTGGCATGTCACTTGACAAAAACCCAAGTTGATTGTGGTAATCTTGAAGAATCATTATGGTTAGTTGCAAATTAACAGATAATTATTTCTCATAAAAATTAACGGAATTTCAGATTTTATATCTAATTATATTTTTAAATTCTTTTCTTTTTAGCCGTGGTCGTCATCAAAAGCTGAGTGCAAGAGTTGATAGTGCTCTAAAAAGGGGTAACACGGCCACAAATCAAATATTGAAAGATCGAGAATTAGATCTGATTAAGGAGAAAATGCTCCGTACAGATGCGAGGGACGACAATCATGAAGATAACGATCTAAAAAGGCTTTTCATACTGGAAAATTTCGGTGCTATGTCGAGAAGGAGGTGTTTGAGTGACAATGTGAGAACACTAACGAGAGTGCCTGATTGGGACATGTACACCGATGACGACTTTCATAAATTTGTTTGGCCCATCAAAACGTTGAACAGACACACAGCAAGTACGGGGAATCTCAAGAGACTTCCATCTGACAAAAAGTTTCATGATGATGATGAACGTGTAAAGCCCGGGGGACCTAAAGTTCTAGACGCCTCTACAAGCGAGGATGTTGCTAAACCAGTCTGGATATTAGGCTGTAACCAAGACACTTTGAGATTTCTAGTTCAATGGCTCACTGCAAGTCTAGCAGATGTGCCATTGATTATATTAGAATTGCCTGTCATGAGTGACAAGGCTGAGTCCGCGGTCGCTCTAACACAAAAAGCGGCCGTGAGTAAGATATGTTCCGAAGCAGATGAGAATAATTGGACCACTTCTGACTTGTTGGCAATTATCTCAAGAGATTGTTTTATGCACAACAATGAATCGATAGAAGATTGTGCTAGGAGACTATTGTACGTCCACGCGTAATCTGATTTTAACAGATTCTGATCTAGCTGAACCATACAATCAATAGAGTAACTTATATTATTTACTATCTGGTCAATAATCATGCTGCAGGATATTATATGTTATTTTAACTTGACTGTCTCTGTTGAAAAGTTTCAAGAAAAAAAAAATGCATCTTCTACTCTACGATGGTTTAAAATAACCGTCAACCTTCCTTCGTTTGCGTCAATTATTCATTGACTAAATTGCCCAAACTCCAATTTGAGTAATCATGGGAGAATATCCTTCAAGAACTGCAGAAATGTATCGCACATCGGTCATTACATTTTCACAGGGAATGTAGAACATTTGGCCAAATTGTGTTTGTCTCACATTGTCTTTTCCGCATCGAAACTGTCCAGTCATGTCAATGTAATTCTCTCCAGTCGCATCTTTGTAGTATTTCTGAGGTTCTTGTCCAATCACGATTTCGAGCGACAGATTCCTCACCATTTTATCGTATGACGTCTTGAAAAATGAAATAAACTTGTAAAGGATATAAGTCCGGACCGGAGGGAGTGTCGAGATCAAGTAACATATATTACATACATTCAATGCACACATCAACAGTCGTAACTAGCTAATCATATATGACCATGCTACTGCATGGATCTACACACTTCAGACTTCAGACTCTAGTTGACAAAGTCCCGACCGCCATCATCTCCAAGATCCGGTATTATTGGAAGTAGATCTGATCTGATCATATTGGGCTGTGCTTAGTTCAAAAATATAGGGGCATGTTTGTTACTAACTAATATATTACTAACTAATTTTAGGAGAGAAAGTGATCCAGACTTTATCTGCAAATGTACATATTTGTCCTCTGCTACGTGTCATTCGATTAGGTATTAACCGTATTCTACTCACATGATCCCTTCCTTTGACTACTACATAATTGACAGTGTATTTATACTTCAGGTCGACAGTGATCAAATGAAAGTTCGGAATATCTAATCCTTGAAATCCTATGTCAGAGGAAAACTTCCATAATCCATCGGTTAATGTTTCAGGTAAGAATAGCGTTGGTTCATAGGCGGCAGTATATTTGATGACAGTTTTTCCAGCTGCAACATTTTCGGACCCCGCAAATTCACAGAAAAAGTCACCATCAACCACATCGTCTCCTGAGTAAAGTTCAAACTGTTCAGCTTCTGAAAAATGCAACCAGACCAAGGGCGTTGTGTACATGAATTTTAAATAGTAGCTTAATTTTTTAGTATCCTTCCTTACCCCAACCCAGAAAGTCTCCTCGGAGACTGAAATCCTTGCCAAATATTTTTCTACATTCCAGAGTGTCTTTGTTTGCTACGTCAATTGTGCCCGTTGGACCTTTGATCCCATTTGTCCACAGTGTTCTAAATGTTCCAGCGTCCATAGGATATTCTAGTGAATCTCTTTTGAGTCCGATGGGTATGAGGCCATAATTGACTCCTGGAACCTGAGAAATCAATGTTTTCACGAGAGTATTGGTTCCTCCTATAGTGTAGCCAACGGGCAACCGGCCATGGTGTATCAGGCAAACTCTCTCGCAATGTTTGAAGCTTAAACTAGCCAGCCCTTCAGATGACATCACCTCAGTGCGGACAATTTTTTTGTAAAATTTTATTTCCCTTTGTCCTTCAAGTCCAACGGTAAGTTCAACTTCCTCGTCAAAGCCCAAACTCAAAGCCTTGGATCTTATCTTGTCCATGTTTGAGTTGGCAGCTTTAAACATGTGCAAATTACTATTCGGGTTCCAGATTTTCGCCATCCATTCATTGCTCAACGTCCGAATACTTTCAGGTCTTAGAGCTGGAGGTGCTGATTGTCCGCTTTTTTCTATTCCGTAACAATCAGTGCCTTGGAATATGCAATAAGCGGCTGCTGCCTGTGCATTATCAGGACCATTGGGAATATCTCCGGTATAAAAATTAAAAGGATCCCATGAACAAAAAGGAGTGGCAGTCTTTGATCGAGCGATCACCGCACAACATCCTAAAATGATCAAATGAGCGTAGTAGTACATGTTTGATCTAAAATTTGATCCTTATTGTTTGTATGTAGCAATCGCAAGTTCCCAAAAATGTACTAATAGTGTAGTATTGTAGTAATCAGTGTACAAAATACTACTAAACTCTTCTCCCAATTTTCGTTCAGTTGCTTTGTTGCTGTTGAAGTCACGGAGATCTCCGTGACTACTATAGTACATAGTTGTTGACTTGTTTTCACAGTACTGCTTCACTACTACACGGAGAGCTCCGTGACTAGTACAATACAATACTAATACTAATACTTGATACAAATCAAATATTATAAATATACATATACAAATATAAAATATATTACAAATATTAGTATGTAAATAATGTCAAATGAAATATGTTCTCAAATTAGTATAATAAATAAAATCAATGTTTAATAGTTTGCTTAGGCCCAACCTCGTGAGGCAATTCAAGAACAAAAGTACTGTACAATCACTGATAAAACAATATGTTAAAAAAAACAAAAAAAAAAACTATAATAATTTCTAAAAATAATGCTAGAATAAGACCTTCAAGAACTGCAGAAATGTATCGCACATCGGTTATTGAATTTTCACAGGGAATGTAGAACATTTGGCCAAATTGTGTTTGTCTCACATTGTCTTTTCTGCATCGAAACTGTCCAGTCATGTCAATGTAATTCTCTCCAGTGGCACGTTTGTAGCATTTCTGATGTTTTATTTCAAGCAACAAAGCTCTGCGTGGGCCTGTTAGTAGTACAATATAGTTTGAATATAGTACACAATATAGTAGTACATATTAGTGAATATGATTTGGTTAATAATATATTTTGATACATTTTAATACAAAATCAGAATAATCACGTTTGGATATACCAAGAACTAGGAGTATAAGGCGTCGAATAGCATAGGTATTTTTCAACTTGTAACTATAATCGTATATATTATGATATATAAGTAATGATAATGATTTCTCTTTTCAGCACCATTGATTAAACATTAAATCGTGTTGCATGCATGCAGGTCTGGGTTATAGTTGTAAATTAAAAAAGTGTTGACTTGGGTTGGACCTTTATGTTAGTCGGTTTAAAGAACATGAATTCGCTGACAAACATCCATTAGCCGTTGTGCACGGATGACTTTGAGTTTTTCCTTGACAGTCCACCGCGACGTTTGGAAAGTTCCGTCTTTTCAGGTGGTGGCACATTCGCTCTGATGTGTCTGTTGTACAAGGATTTGTACGTCTCAGTCCTGATGTATTCAATCACGTGACTCACACCCAACAGGAGTTGGTCCTGAATCGGTGGCACCCAAGGATTGTTGTCAAGTTTTAAAACCGATCGCGAGCTCAGGAAATCAAGCTGACCAACTTGAGGTGGCAATACTGTTAGACGATTTCCCTGTAGGTGGAGTTCCCTTAGATTGGTTAGCTCTCCAACTTCTTGAGGAACTTCAATCAGTTCGTTGTCTCTGACAGCCAAGATCCTGAGATTGGACATGTGCTTAATTTCCACAGGCAGGTATTCGAAATCGTTGTCACTCAGGTACAAGGCCCGGAGGCAATGCATCATCCAGAAGTTGCCAGGCATGCCCTCATCACTGAGATGATTATAGGATAAGTCTAGCACCTCAAGGATTGGAAATGATCCAAATCCTCTTGGAAGCGATTCCAGCTTGTTCATGGACAAATTCAAGATTCTGAAACGACCAACTTATTTACCTATATAACATTTGTGACAACAGCTCGTAAATATCTTTTACCTGAGTTTTGGCATGTGAGAGATGGACGATGGTACTTCTTGTAAGGAGTTGTTGAAAAGGTTTAAGATCTCCATATTCTCCATATTGGCGATGGCAGCTGGAAGTTCAGACACCTTATTATGGCTTAAGGTCAACCTCGTGATATTCTTCATGCCCCATAGTCTCGGCATATCGTCCAAATGGACCAAGTTTTTGTCGCTAAAGTCAATCTCAGCATTTGGAATGTGCTGAGCTTCATCCAAAGTTTTTCTAATGATTTTTGACGTCATTTTCGTTCACAAAAATACACCTGGTACGATTGACCTTGAATGAGACACTTGTCAACACGATTTTTGGGGTTAAAATTCAATGAAATTTCATTAATATGTCAATTAAGGCCGCAACGTTTTTCAGCACTTCAAATATGAAGGTCGCTGATGAGTTAAAGGCTAAATAAAAAGTATCAATGTAACGAGAAGTGAGAGCGAGCGAATTTGACGTGATGAGTGGAGTTGTCGCACTAACGCTGACGCCATTGGCCGAAAGAACAGCTCGCCAGCTTCTATTTGAATTTGGGAGAATCAGGAAAGGCGAGAGGGCCGAGGAGCGCCATTTAGGCAAGCGTTAAAATGCGTGAGAGATGGGATAAAAGCGAGGTTCCCTTGTGTTTTGCCATAAATGTCGAGTACTAAAAATCCTCTTTCCCTCACAGCAAAGCAGGCACACCAATTGTTTCCATACTTCATAGGAAGTAGGAACACGAGCAGAGCTGACAACCTTTTCTTCCCATGCAGCCTTTTCATGAAATAAAGTCATTTGAAGTGAATGTAGTAGACAGATATGCTATTCATTCCGAGAATTTTTTCAAGAAAAAGCTTAGTTGCATTTTCAGCAACATATGATGTTAATAACCCAGGGTGGGGTGGGGGGCTTTGGGCGGAAAAGGGTTCTCAAGTATGATTTATAGTCGCGCACTTGAAGTTTTTCGCTATTTCGTAACAGGAATACATAACACAAATGGAGTCAGAAGACGTCAGAAAGTGTCTGCCGCCTTCTCAATGGCCACACTCTCCCCTTTATGCTTGAAGATGAGAGTGTGAGTGACATTCCCAAACGAAGGTTCTCATGCTTTTTCTGTATATATAAAAACTGGAGTCACTCATCATTTGTCATGTCCGCCATTTCAATATCTAAAGAACTACTTTGGTTAACACCATCATCTCCTGATGTCACATTAATAGAAGGGGGTGTTACTGGCGATGAGGCAACCATTCTATTTCCGCCAGATGGTGTAGTCTCGAAGTTGTGAAGCTGTGGAATGTGGATAGAAGCGGTATCGAGCCTTTCTAACTTCGGTACTTCTTCAGGATAATCTTGAATATAAGAAAAACACATGATTAATTTGTTTGTATGATTTGATGCAGTTTCCTCAAAAAAAATTAAAGTGAGAGATAAAGAGATAATTACCTTCATATGGTGTTGTTTCTGACATGAGTTGTTCGATAACACTTTTTAGCATTTTTGATGATAAAGCGTCATCTCTCTTAATACTAAGAGCTTTGTGAAAACTTTCAACAGCAAGAATCAATTCACCCTGGAGAGCGTAAACGTAACCTATTGATGAATATGTGGAGTGGCACATTGGAACCAGAACTAGGGCTTGCTGATGATACTCTAGCGCTTCATCAAAACGGTTCAGTTTCCTCATGGTGTGACCGAGATTATTGAATAACGATTCCCACTTGGATGACAGAACAGATCCCTGAACTTGTTTAATTTGTCGTAAGGCCTTTGAAAAGTATTTATCAGCCTTTACATAATCGCAATTTTGAAAGTACGTGGCTCCCATCTCATGCAGCACGAACGGATCATCCGGAGCAATTTCCAGAGCTTGTGAAAAAAATTGTTCGGCCAGCTTTGGGTTGTTTGTGAGGCCATACTCGACACCGATGTAAAGTAGAGGAAGGTGACATCCTTTCATTAATTGAAATGCTTTAAAATAAGCCGCCATTGCTTGATCATGTTCATTTTCAAGCGCGAAAGAGTGACCATAGGCAAGCCATGCCGGACCGAAAGCCCTATCGAGCATTGTAGCCTTGTTCAAATACCTTCTTGCAAATTCATGTCTAGACACCATATAGTAGTAACAGCCAACAGCAAACCACGAAATGACCCATTCTGGATAAAAATCGACTAATCGATGAGCCAATTGAAACAAATCTGAAATAACAAAACGATATTTAGTTTTTTAGTTAGTTGATTGATGGAATTAAATTACCGTTCGTTTTTTGGAGTTCAACCAGACATGAGATATGAATGGGCAAGCAGTCTGAGTGAAAGGCATTGTGCTTCATCACAGCCGAAGTGTGTTTGAAACACTGCGTGTAATCGCAGTTATAAAAATGACGTTCCGCTTTGGCTATGTTAAGATCCGTGTTGTGGTTGAGGCTGTGAGCCAGAGAATCCGGAACCTTGAGGTCGGTGGGTTTGTTGTATTTCTTTAAAGACATTTCATGGAGGAAACGAACAAGTTCTTGCTCTTCTTCCGACGCGCATTGCTGCTCAAAAGGCATCATTTCCAACAACTCCATTTCTTCGGCTGCAGTCAGTATTTGGTGGCGAACAAGAGCTCTGAACGCTTCGTGACAATAGACGTCTGTTCTGACAGCTTCCTTGAATGCATTGGCCGCTAACTCACGATTATCCATGGCCTCCAAAATCCTTCCTTTTATCAGAAATATGCTACCCAACATCTGAAATGGAAAATATGTAAAAATGAAGAACTTTAATTATGATTCTATATTATTAACATACTCTTCTTTCTTCCAAAGTCGTATCGTCACATTTCTCTGTCATTGCACACTTGGATGATCTTGTTTTAGCGGTGGACTTTCCACCGGCAGACTTTGAAGTAGCCGGCGTTACGGGCGGATTCTCTTTCAGTATTAAATCTTGTTTTGCAGCGTCAATTAGATTGCCTGCATTCTCTATGATTAAATTGGCCTCTTCTAATTCATTTGATTCATAAGCAGCTTTTGCAGCCAAATAACAGGCTCGAATGTCCGTTGTCTGAAGTTTGTAATGTTTTATTAATTGGAGGGCTCGGTGATGCTGTTTCTCGATGACAAAACATTCTGCTAAACGAAGGATATCTTCCGGCTCATTTTTGCTCAAACACATAGCCTGTCCTGACCAGAAAATGGCACTTTCTGCTTGATGCTGTGAAGATGAGAAATAAGATTAGAAAAGGAAAAGTATATAATATTAAATTTGTTAAATTAATTGTTTTGTCTTTGATTTTTTTATTTTAGTGCAGGTACTCGGACCATTGATATATCGGACGGTGATGCCGCCCTTGTATTATTGTTTAACTTACTTTGGAAATATATCCATCTGCAACTTTTCTAATCCTTTCAAGAACATGTTCCGGGTTTTTATCGCTTGTGTCCATAATTTTTTCGGCCATTTCAATTTTGTAGTTGGATGATTCAAATTGTATCAAAAAATTTTCGCGGCCGTTCAATGACTTTGACTGGTTTGACTTTGCCTTGAACTTGGTGGTCGGGGTGATGGTCCCCTTGGGTGCCTCCATGCTGGAGGGTATAGCCATGCTGTACGCCATCGAATGGAGCCACAACGATGCAGGGGTCACCATGTCAATCGTACAAAACGGATTTACAGTCGGAGCGATCTTCATCAACCAGTTCGTCACTCTCTACGTCAACCCTGACGACTTGGTGCCGGACAAACAGATCCAGCGGTCGAAATTCTTTTCTCAAAACGAAGTGTTGGATCGTGTCCCGTCCATGTTTTTGTTCTTGGCTTGCATTTCACTGTCCGCGAACGTCGTTGGCTTTCTCATGGTCCGAGATGGACCGGACTCGATGGAACAGAGGCCCAAGAAAGATGATGGACAACGTTCTGAAAAATCGGAGATAATAGATAATGTTTTACCCAGACTGCAGCATTATTCTAGTGTTGAATGCGAAGATTATAAAACTATTGAATCGATCCAAATATGTCAGGACGATGGACAGACGATGAAGGATAATACGAGAGACGTAGATAAGGTTTCCATGGCAACCACCGATGCCGATTTGTCTCCCATGCAAGTATTTCGCACTGCCACTCTCTATCGCTACTGGGTCATGTTCATTGTGTTAGAAATTTCCTACATCGTATTCTCAAACTATTACAAATCTTACGGTCAGCTGTTTGTCAAGAATGACCACTTCTTGACCAACCTTTCCACAGCACTTCTTGGCTCGATGATCGTTTCTAAAATACTTTGGGGAATGTCTCTGGACAGGTTTGGGCTCAAATTGACACTGGTCGTAAACTTTTCCGCCAGCTCAATCGTCATGTTGTTTTTCTACTTCTCCCCTATTATCGACAGGTGGTGTTTCGTGGTCACGACCATAGCACTCGGGTTTCTGTGCAACCCCATGTTTTCCTTCGCGGCGTTTGCTGCCTCCACAACGTATGGCAAAACATATTTCATATTCAATTTCGGAATTGTTATGTTGCCGTGTATGGTAGTCAATTTGATTCTGCCGTTTTTCATACAATGGATGCTCTTGAATTTCGGTTGGTTTTACATCTTTGGATTTTGTGCTGTCTGCTACTTTGTTGGTCTCATTTTTGTTGTTTTCAAATTTGACTAGAAGACAGTGGGCTCATCACCTGCTTCTCTTGAATCTTGATGTAAAGCAATTACAATTTATTAAAGCTATCCTTACACTGCAATGCGGTACAAAAAGGAAATTTGATAA
>JAUELJ010125348.1:0-10946 GCA_031471255.1 Dryodora glandiformis
AATTTATTAAAGCTATCCTTACACTGCAATGCGGTACAAAAAGGAAATTTGATAAAGAAAGAAAGAAAGAAAGATTTTTTTTAATTCTATTGATTCCACGATGTCACAGATAATTATTCTCCCAATCCCTTTCGCCCAATTTTAATGAGTTGAGAAACGCCACCAGGGTTTAGACGTTCAAAGATTGATTGCCTTTATACCTTGTGGATATATTGTAGAACCCATCAACACCAACACAGCATCTTCATTGAATAACAAATAGAAAAAGGCATTTTATTTTGTCCGACCCTTCTTTGCGTTATTGATTAGGGAATAGAGAAAACAAAATTGCATCAGTGCCGTTTCTTCCCACCACCGGATACACGGACTCCGATTCCCTGCCTTCCAGTCAGCACACAATTGAGTTACTGCAGTATTATCTTTTATTAATACTCGTATTTCCGCACAGAAAGTATTGCCAACATTAATACTAAGACGTGTTGTTGTGTGGAGAAGCAACTTACGTCTGGGGGCAAACACACTATTCACTTGTAGCAATGTCTTCACATTTCGTGTGGGAATTCCTGGTGAATAAGGCGTGTGACAGAGTGGGATGTCATGTTATAAATTCACAACGCAGTACCCGGCTAACAGAATGCTGTTTTATTACTTCCAGGGACCCATTGAAGATACACTGACCCTGTGCAATATGTTAAACCAGTCATCGTTTAGTTTTTCGTTTGTTTGCTCTTTGTTTAGGGAGTTTGGTTGGGTTTTTGTTTGGGTTAGGTTTTTGTTGTTTGGGTTAGGTTTTTGTTGTTTGGGTTAGGTTTTTGTTTTTTGGGTTGGGTTTTTGTTTTTTGGGATGGGTTTTTGTTTTTTGGGTTGGTTTTTTTGTATACTTGCAGCAATACGCAAATAGTGTTTGGTTAAGTATAAAAAGAACAAATACGCTTTGTTTTTTACTCATTTAAAGCGTTACTTTTATATTTTGATTTATTGGAATAATCTGAGTCGGGTATTGTTCATCAACGTTCTCTAAATCCAATGTTTCAGACAAGCAGGGAATTAGCCCACCTGTAGAGACTCTCACCACGCATCGAAACATTCTTGGTCTGGGTCTTCATTTGAGATCTTATAGAACACTCAAAATCATTATACCCCTCAAGCTCCCCCACCAAAATAAGGTGCATCTTCCCGGGGAAGAAAAGAAGCAGTGATACGACTAAATGACGAGCATTGATCAATCAATAAACTCAACACCGCAAGGTATAAGGGAAAATGATGAAGACAGAAATAAATAAATAATCTGACCAACCCGAAATGAAAACCACTGGAGTGAATGAAATGCATCTAATTGGTGTGTCTAAACAAACAGACAAACACACCAATGGGTGATAAGGTAATAATTAGACCTATGACTTTGAATCCAGCCAATTACATTGTTCTATCAATAATATCATGTGTCCATCATCTTATATTTCATGGTAAATCACAGCCCAATCCAAGCAGTACAAAGCAACGCCTGACAAGGGACAGATAAATTACGGCTTCTTCGACCCTTCTTCGTCCCTCATGTACAAAGCGAACGTGAGTTGAGGCAACGCTTGTACACTATTCAGCATTAGAACAACAATTGAAATGAACGCACACAATGAAATTACCACTTTCCGTAGGCGATAATCTTGTGGTTTACAGTGTTTGTTAGTATTATACTACCTTTGCCTTCACAGTAGAAAGAGAATGAACAGTTCCGTTATCAATCAACAAAAGAATTCCACACGTTTGTTACTGTTAGTCTATGTTGCTTGTTGTTGTTGTTTTGTTTTGGTTTTAGCCTTCGAACGCACGAAAGAAATCGTTTGTCAACACTTGTGGAGCTACTTTTTGACTTACATTGACGTTGAACATGATTGTATGTCATTGTAAAAAGCATGTAAATATTATGATCCCTTACAGCCTTATTTATAATATGATATTATATGAAATGATATGATATCATATCATATCATATGAAATGATATGATATGATATAATATTATATGAAATGGTATGATATGATATGATATGATATGATATGATATGATATGATATGATATGATATGACATCAAACGATATGATATTATATGATATGATATGACATCAAATGATATGATATGATATGACATCAAATGATATGATATGATATGACATCAAATGATATGATATGATATGATATGATATGATATGACATCAAATGATATGATATGACATCATAGCATAGTATCGTCATCAATATTATTATCACTATCATTTCTCTGTAATAAATAATACATTTCTGTTTATTGAAAATTTTCAAGATTGTTTCACAAGAAGATGAGATTTAAAAAAAAAAAATTATAAGCTCAGCTATAGAAAGCCTTTTTTAAAATGGAAATTATGAAGAATTTTCAAATTGAAATTTCATTTCCAGCTGATTACCCAGAGTGGCAGCTTCCAGATAAAAGAGTGAGGGAGAAAATAGAGTGGCATCCTCCTGATCAGCGGTTTGAAGCTACTACGACCAACACAAAAGATTTTCCAGTCCATCAGATTAGCCCCAGGGAGAATTATAAACCAAACACAGAGTGAGGAAGGGGTGGCATGTTCTTTGGTTGTCTTTAGCTTCTTTTTTTTGATGATAAAATTTTTTTTAGAAAGCTTTGAAGATACTCATACCATATTTTTTTAAAAGTAACAAAATAATTTTTTTTCATTCCCTTTTATATGTTTTGAAATAGCCACATTTTTAACAATAACAAAAAGGAAGTATTTTCCTGAATGTTCAAATAGATACATGCAATGAATTTCATTGCTGTTTTTTTTCCTTTTGAAAATTTGGAAGTGTCTGTAATAGAAAGGTTTTTAAAAAGGTTTTTTGATGTAAGACTCATACTCATTGAAATATTACAATCGGACTATGACTTGACTCACATGCTAATAATAGTTATAAATCATTTTTCAGCCCAGTGATGTCTGACCAGCCATTCCAAGCCGCCAGTAACTACAAAGAAACCTTCAAGGTTCATGATTTGCCACCAAGGGTAATGAGAGAAAGAGAAACATGGACAAAGCCTACAGATGTGTTTGAATCCTCAACAACACAACAGCGGGACTTCAGAGGTGAATTCAATTCACCAACAAAGAGTATGAGGCCTGACAGGGAGCCATTTCGATCTGATGCACCCTTTGATCCAAACACAACAGCTGCTAATTCATACCAGGCCCATGAAATGCCAAAGCGTTACAGACATGAACCTGACACCTACCAGAGACCTGATGGCAATATGGATCTTCACACCACAAACTCCACCCAGTACCAGCCACATTCTGTCCAACAAAGGCAAATTGCACCAAAGCCCAATTCATCTGACATTTTGAAAGGCAAAGGAACATTTACAACAGAGACAAATTACCATAACAGTTTCATTGGTAAGAGTACAGGCCGCGTCTCAAATATGAAGCCCAAGAACAGCTATGAACCTCCCACACTGCCTATGGCATCAGACACTGTCAACAAATCTGATTTTCACATGCATGAAATCCCTCCAAGAAGAAGCTTTAAGCCTGTCAATCAACCAATACAGCATGATGACCCATTTGATGATAAGACAGATTACAAGGAAAAGTTCAAACAATATGAAGTCAATCCAAGGGTGCTGCGACAGAAAGAAGAATATGTCGGATCCACTGTTCCTTTGGATGCTGTAACTACTGCTAAAGATTCCTACAAAGGTATTTACCAACCAAAAAGAGCAGCCATGAATCCTGATAGGACGCCTGTCCATTCTGATGCTGCATTTGACGGAACAACAACTATGAATACTGATTTTAAGAAAGTAGATATTCCACAAAGATATTCTAGGAAAGCAGCTGAATACCAGAAGCCTGAAGGAAGGATGGACATGGCTACGACAAATAGTCTCAATTTCCTACCACATTCAATAACAAAGAATACCATTGTTAAACCAGGATCATCAGGTATTTTGAAAGGAAAAGGAGAAATGAGTACGACTACCAACTACTCGGGTGACTTTTTTCCTCGTCAGACGGACCGGGTCAAGATGTTAAAGCCTGAAAATCTTTATGAACCTCCCACTGTGCCTTTGGAAACACGTACAACGAATAACATGGACTTTTCACACAAGGAAGGAAGGAAGAGGCAGAGCTTCAAACCCACATCAGAACTTGTGAAATCAAATGACAAATTTCACGACAGCACTGGCTACAAGGACAGATTTGTCCAGCATGAGTTGACTCCGAGAAAGATGAGAGAAAAACCGATGCATGAAGGCCCTTCTGTCCCACTTGATACCAATACAACAAACAAAGACTCGTATAAAGGAGCAATACAAAACAAAAGGGAGAGTTTCAAACCCAATCAGGCCTACAATCAATCTGATATTCCATTTGAACAAAGCACTACAGCAGGTGCCTCATTCAAGGCCTGGCCCACTGAACCTCGCTTTATACACAAGGCCAATAAGTATGTGAAACCAGAAGGAAACATGGATCTTACAACTATGAACAGGTATGCATTTATAAACAGGTATTCATTTATAAACAGGTATGCATTTATAAACCCATGAAAAATACTGACCCCATCTCTTCCTCCATCTTCACTCTCGTACAAGAATTAAAAGTTTATATACTTGCTTTTGGTATTTTTGTAGTTGTACGAAGTACTTTTAATTTCTATCATTCTTGTTCTGCATCGTGATGTGGAGACCTCCTATGGGGGAAGATAGATTTACATTTACAAGTTCAAAGTCAGTCACACTCACCATAAACACACAGTGAGTGCATCACTAGAAGTGGTTGATGCAAACAGATAATAATCTGACAAACTGTGAGAATGCTTGCATCTACAATTTCTTGTGGGAGACCATTCCAAATCTGTCTCAAATGACATAACAAAGCTCAAGATGATTTAGCCACATTGAATTTAATTTTGAATGATCTACATGTATGAAAAGGATATAAAATTGGTCACAACGCAGTTAATTATAACACACATTGCTTATAACATTGGCATTTTGCATCCAAAATATTCCTCTTAAATGGTGTTGTTTGCTTTTTTTTTTTTAAATGATGAGGATGTTCTATAATGTTTATTTAAATGTAATGATGCATTTGAAGTAAAATGGTAAGATTTGTATCCAGCCTAACATCCAACCAGATAGATGGGGAGGAGGCTACATGATTTAGGGGTATCCGTAAAAGTAGTGTTTTGAAATATGCCTGCATCAGCAAAATAATGCTTATTTACCAGGTAATCTATGATAGTATTTTGACAATGGTCCTGCCATAGAGCAGTAGTTTTGTATGACATTATCATCACATCTCCAATTTTGTTTGTTCAAACCAGTTTTTTAAATCATTATTTGCTTTGTGGATGGTCTGGGAAGCTCAATTGCGGTGAACATTATTATTATTTTTATTATTATCAGTATTATTATTATTATTATAATTATTATTATTGTTTCTATCATCATTATGAGGATTAAATTTGATCAATCAATAGCTGATCATTTTGACGCCCTGATGGATTCGTGTGTCATCACAACACTCAGTGTAGAGGCCATAGAATGTTTTGCCATATGCATGATTATCCCACCTAGATTAAAAAAAAAGAGCCCGACGACCTGTTGCATACGAAATGTCATGCTTACGACGTGCTGGTCGAAACAGTTCTTTGGGAGGGCAAAGTCTGTTTTGGATGTATCGAGCATCCTGTAAAAACCATGAAATAATCAATATTATTCTGGGTTGTGAAGAGGCAGAACTAGTTGAGATATCTCACTTCCCATGACCAATTTCAATATTTAAAAATCCGCCAAAAAATCCCTGAAATGGCTTTGACAAAGGTATACAAACCTTAGATTTTGAATTGCCTAAGTCAGTTTAGTATTAGTATGGCTATTTTAATTGGCTATTGACTTCACGGTTCAGTGTCACATAATCTCATTTACATTGTCTACTAGTGGTCATGTGTCAGGGCCATTTTAATAATTGTATTTATCTCCAGTTTACCAGTGGTCAGGACTCAAGGGGTTAAGAAGTAACACATTTGAACTTTTATATAGCTTTTTCTATCCATGCTCTGATTTAATGATCACACACAACTTACACATATCTGCTTCAACTAGTAATAATAAATGACTGTTGTTACAACAGATATATTTTTAGTGTGCAAAGTTCGGCTTTGACTGCTTTTGTCATTCTAAAGTTATGACGATTTTGCCAATTCTATCTTCTTTTTTTTTTTTTTGACAAATAACATGATATGAAAACGTTTTGGAATATTTATTGCACAGGCACAGAAACTTTCCTCCATCATCACAACAGGAAAAAAGTTGGAAAATTCCAATCACCACCTCTATGTCATGAAGGATATGTCGGGGTAAGGTATCTTTCAGTCAATTACAGCCTTTCAATTGACCCATCTATCAAGAATCCTCTGTGCTCATTTGTGTTTGTGAACGTGTGTGTGTGTGAGAGAGAGAGAGAGAGGGAGAGAAACATATATATAGGACAAAATTCTCTTTGTTCCTATCGACATCATCGTTTAAAAATTCCCACCCGCTTTGAAATCTGACTAATAGAACAGCGAACAAGCACACAGACTTTCCATACACCAAGGGATAACATGACATGAAACATTTTAATGGTCCCACCTCTGGATTCCTTTGCTTTAAGGTACTTCAAGGTAAATTATTTGATGGGGACTGTCCATTCATAACAATAATTCATGGACCTTTTCACTGCAATAGTACTTTTCTGATATGGAGACACCATAGCCTGGTGATGAGTGTGTCAGACTTCAGGTTGTCCTTGGGCAAAAAATTCCACTCCAATTGCCTCACTCGACTCAGGCATAAAAGAGTACCTGGCCTCCGTTTGAAAAATTGTATGCGCACCTAACAGGCTTGCCTGTCTTGTCTTATGTGTGTAATTTTTCCTCTTGGCTGGGGGAGTGAAATTGCGATCGTAAAGTAACATCAGCATTGTATCACCATGGATGTAAGCGCATAAGTGAAGAGACATAAATAACGAGACGTTACCAACACCAAATGGAGGTTGGCGACCATGTGGAGATTTTCCGTGCCTCAACGATGCAACAAAGCCCCACCACTACCCCATTCCTCACACCCATGATTTCTCAGCACAGCTTTCTGGGAAAACAATACTCTCAAAGATCGATTTGGTCCGAGGATATCATCAAATTCCGATGTACTAAGATGAAATACAAAAAACAGTAATTATCACTCCACTTGGACATTACAATTTTTAAGAATGCCATTCGGTCTTAAAATGCAGCTCAGGCATTTCAATGGTTTATGGACACTGTATTTTTAGGCGTAGCATGTGGTTTTTGTATTTTTAGATGGCGCTTTTATCGCAAGTTGTTCTGAAGAATAACATATACAAGACATTCACACTGTGCAGTCGGTTGTAGAAATTTGACCTAGTTGTGCGTGTGAAAATTTTTTTATTTGGTCAACAAGTTATACATTTTTTAGGCCACTGGATTTCGAAACATGGCTCTTGCCTTTGCACTCAAAAGTAAAAGCTATAGAGGATTTCACAAGACCTACCAATGTTAAAAGCCTCCAACAATTCCTTGGCATGCTGAACTTCTACCATACATTCATACCAAAGGCAGCGTTAATGTTTCACCACTGTACAAAGCACTGATTAAAGAGTTGAAAATCTCGCCAATCCCTTGTCTGGACTGAAGAGATGATCGAAATATTCACATCCAGTAAAGCTATCCTCGCATACACTGCAATGCTTACAAACCTAAGGACAGATGTGCTAATTGCCCTCACTAGCTACACCCCGGACGTAGCCATAGGGGCCATTTTTTAGCAACACGTTAATCATTGGTGGCAACCGCTTGCATTCTTCAGCAGACAGCTTTGTTCTGCAGAACAAAAATATAGCATGTTTGACATTTCCGGTTCTTCCTTAAAGGTAGACCATTCACCACACATACAGACCACAAGCCATTAGTGGATACAATGTCTAAAATTTCGGCATGTCAGCAAGGGATAACTTGCCTTTATATCCCAATTTTGAAACGGATATTCAACATATTTCCAGAAAATCAAATGTTGCAGACTATCTAGGCCGACCCAATCCACGGTATAGACTATGCAACTATGGCAAAAGCACAAATATAAGATACAGATGTTCAGACATCAACTATGCGTCTCAATATCACACTAATACCTTTTGAAGATTTCGAACAGAAACTTCTACTTCACTTCTATGTAATATCTTCACCAATCAGACACATCCCGTTGTGCCCTTTGAGTTCAGACGGCGCATTTTTGATATGATCCACAATCTTTCACACCCAGGACATAAGGTGACAGTAAAACTGGTGGCAGGAAAATTTATTTGGCCAGGATTAAAGAAGGAGGTCAACACATGGGCCAAAGAATGTATTGTATGTCAAACATCAAAAATACAGATGCATGCAAAAAATAACCGTCCCTAAACAAAGATTTAGCCATATTCACATTGATCTAGTGGGACCATTGCCTACCTCTCAAGAATGTACGCATTTGTTCACAATAATCGACCGTAACACCCGTTGGCCAGAAGCAATACCCGTCAATAGCGCAACAGCTGGAGAATATGCTAGAGCCCTCATTAGGAACTGGATTGCTCTATGTAGCGTACCACTGGACATTTCATCAGACAGGTATTGATATTTTTTTGAAATTTGGGAGAGTTTAAGTTATTTCCTCAGTCTATGGGTTCTTGTCCTTTCCAATTGAAGTTTTCTTTTTAGAGATGTCTGGGCAGTCAAACTTATGTCCACACCAGATGGACCAGGTGTATCTATTAATTTTCAACTTATCACTCGTAGCTGGCGATGGAGGCGTTTGTGATTTACCTAGCAAAGGCAAACATCTCGGTAGTTGACGCGAAATTGTTAATTTGGGTACATCAAATAAAGTTGGTACAGCATCATTGACAAGAAGTTTTCTCTTGGTCTTTTGACGGCAACACAGTTCAAAGTGCAGCTTACACGTTATATTATTCTTGTGAAGGTGTTCAGCAGATTTTCCCTCTAAGTCTTCTCTTCTCGAATTGATAACCCATTTCTTGGACCTACAATTAATGTGAAGTTTTTACTTTAAATCATTGCTGTTCAACTATTAAAAAAACATCCCCCACCCAAAAAAAAAAAGCAACATTACATTACATTAAATTAACATATTTGAAGGGATGGGCAATCTGTACTTAATAGTGGTCTTTTTAGTGGAATGGTTGACGCATTCGCTTGCCATACAAGCAACCTGTGATCAAACCCTGGCTGAGAGGAATTTTTTTGTATGTCTTTAGCTGTGTACGAGATGGACTGTAAATTCTGTAAAACAGATGTCCTACTATTTGTTATAATAATTAACATTTGGTAACCCAAACACTCTACGCGAATGAACAAGGACATTATGGTATCTTAAAATGTGTTTAGTAAACAGATTAACAAAGAAATCTGACCTGGTCCATGCCGGCATATTAAACAAACGGTGAAAGCTGTGATAGTGAAAAAAGATATAATTTTAATTACCTTTCTGGATCCAATGAAAATGAAAGAATCTTTGAATTGTTACAATTATTAGGTGCATTGCACCATCTACAATAGGTATTCTTTGCATCCTTGCTTGCACTGAATAAGAATTGAATAGATATTAAACAAACCGGCAACGCTTATCACATTCAACACACGTTTTTGTTTACCATGCTAAAACCGAGGCAACCATGCTGACCTAATGACACACCACATGGAGAGTGTAACGTCTGTCCTTTCTAGACTTTGATAAGTGTCATCTTTATCTTTATAATCTAACTCATGAAATCTTTCTGATTGAAATTTTTTTTTATCTCACTTATGGCTTGTGATTTCAGTGACCAAAGTTCTATGGTTGGGATATTAAAAGTGGGAACAAAGAAACTGTTTGTCTACGACTCTACAAAAGCTCAACGTGAATTGGAACCTCTATGTATTCTTGACTTTTATGTCCATGAGTCACGTCAAAGGATGGGATGCGGAAGGAAGTTGTTTGACTCTATGCTGAGGGTAACTATATCATTCCTAGTTTGCAATTTATGAAGTAATATGTGTTTGTGTGTAAGGGCAAGAGAGACTAAGAAAATAATTTAAAAAACACCCATAAACATTCAATGAACTGGAGCCACATTTGCACTGCATTATTGTTTGAAAACAGACAGGATCATTCTTTGCTTTAACTTTAATGCCTGTTACTCATTTACATTTTATTATGAGTTTTTCTTTCTTTGTTTATTACTTACCTATTGATGAAGATTTGTGTATGAAGGAAACTTCTCCATTGGTTTCAATATATTCAGTAAAGTGTTCCCAATTTGCCTTCTGGAAGTTCCATCTCGGTTAATTGGGTAGTGATGTTATTACTGTAATAGCAAGTCTGATTGTAATGAGGACAGGTCTACGTTTGCTATTTGGGAAGTTGTTTTGGACCTGGCATTGGGTTATGGTTTTGGTCTTTGTTAAAAAATGTGAGATCCGTTGTATAATTTCTTTGCCACCTGGTTGAGTAAAATGTTCCTTTCTCTAGTGGATTGTATAGGAGATGTTTGTTATTTTCAGTGGCTCACTGGCTTATTGCTTCACCTGCAGCATTACTTTTTCTGTAGCCCCAGTGAGAATGGTGGCTGTTGAAATATCCTGAGATGGGGTGAATGATGGTAGGTAGGATTGAAGAGGGCAAGTTGTTTTGGGGTGGTTTATAGATGTCTATCAGTGGTGTATCCTTTTGGGGTGGTTTATAGATGTTTATCAGTGGTGTATCCTTTTGGGGTGGTTTATAGATGTTTATCAGTGGTGTATCCTTTTGGGGTGGTTTATAGATGTTTATCAGTGGTGTATCCTTTTGGGGTGGTTTATAGATGT
>JAUELJ010127567.1:0-10939 GCA_031471255.1 Dryodora glandiformis
AACTACCATACGTCAGTAAGAGATCTCCACTAGTATAATTGAATACATGAACACAGTGAGAAGACTCATTAGCTACAGCAATCCTGTTAGTTACTTTATTCACTGCTATACTAGTCAAGTCCTCTTTACTATCTACGCCTTTCATCGTAAACTGTCTTGTTGTTGTCATCTGTTGTGGCTTTACATCCATCACTAGTGGACTGTTAGATACATGATTCCCATTAACTTTGACCTCTGCTGTCAATGGACCAGCTACTCTAGGGATGAATTCCACTTCTGTTTTACCACCAGTCGTTACATATTTCTTTTCTATCTTCACGTCCTTCTCAGGGATTACTTTGATCTCTAGAATATCACGTTGATTATCGATGGGTTTTCCTGTAGAGGTTTTGCTCAACACAATCAGCTTCGCTTTCTCTAGTGCTTTCAGCTCAGTTCTAACTTCAACACTGCTCGTCGTGTGGTCTGTTGGTATTGTTATGGTCCCAATTCCTGCAATCTTCAGTTCTCTCGACTCTTTACTCGCAGCAAACACAAAGTTACGTTCGTCTTTGATCGGGATCTCGATAGATTCACTACGACATTTCATGTCTTTCACCATATTCATGTCGCTCACCCGACCGTCTTCTTCCAACTTTATCATGTAATCTAAAGCCCCTTGAGTCTGATCGACTGCACACTGACCTTTCGTCTTCAATTCGTCAACTTTCTCTATTCTCTGCTCGATTTGTTTGACCAATTCTCGTTCGTTTTGGTGTAGAACAGCTACAAGTTGCTGAACTGTTTCTCGGACCTCTGTTTTCGCACGTTCACCATTTCGTCTTGTTGTGATTGCCATTTCTTTCAGTGTTTCTAGTTGTTTTTGCATTTCGTTGAGTTTGACCTCGAGCTGACTCAGGTTTTTCTGCATCGCTGCTTTGCTTACACAAATATATTCATCCAGTGGAATCGTGCTGTGTACTCCGCATTGCTTGGATTTCAAACAGCTTATGCAAATACATTGATCACAATCTTTACAGAAGAACTCATATACTTGATTACTGTGATACTCACAGGGATTTTCTCTGCTCAACATGAATTCCAGGTCTTCTCTCTTCAACTCAGACAGACAAACGACTTTGTGATTTTTCATAAACAACGAATGGCTCGCTTGACATTCCTCGCACATCGAGTGATCGCAGTCAAAGCAATGCCAAGATGCTCGTGAATGCTTCTCACAAACACCACACATCTTGTCACTCTCTACAAAAGCCAAGACTTGCTCGATTCTCGCGTGCAGCGGACTTGGCTTGAGATCTTTGACATCGTTTAGTTCGGGCAGGGAAGTTTGTGCTGAACATTTGGGGCACTTAAACACGTTAAGTTGGCCGATCAGATCGGCGTGTCTTCTGACACACAGCTTGCAGAAAACATGAAAGCATTCTAGTAACTTCGGCTCTATGAAGCTGTCCTCACACAAGGAACATTGGTTTTTCTCTTTCAGCGTTTTCAGATAAGCGTCCATGATGTCTGATAACAGGGTGCGTCAGAACGAAATATTTCGCATTGATGATATTTCTTGGAAATGCACGTGACGTGTCACATGATACCTGTCACGCTAGTCGGTCACATTGTGTTCCGTCAAATGGGTTAAAAGTAATCGTGTGCGCTACCTAGGGGGGGCTAAAAATATATAATCTATCTACGATTTAATAAGAATTTAAATAAAATCCATTTGTACAAAATAATATATATATATATTCTATATTTATCTATTAGATCATTCTCTTTTCCTTCTTTCTCGTTTACATTATACTGGTGTGACTCGAAATATTCTCGATCTGTTTTATTATTATTTTGATTCATTTGAGGCTTGGCTCTCAGAAGAAGGCCAGTTATTGGTTCAAATGACAACACATTGGAATTCCAAACAATGAAACTCAATAACAAACAAATTGATACTAAAATGGATCAACCAAAAAACATCACAAAAAATTATCACGTGACCATGATGCCGCTAAGCATGACGGGAAATGACCACGTGACCTATGCCACTAGGCATGATGGGAAATTATCACGTGACCTGTCTTCGAGTAATAAATTCAATACAAATTTTTTTGTTTTCGTAGGCTCTTTATTTTTCATAGAATGCCCTGTCATTTACACAATTTTATTTATTCTCACAAGAGAGGGCACATATCTAAGTCTGTTAACAATCTCACGGCGCATGATTGACGATCTGTTGAAGACCATGTGTGAGTCGCGCTGAGTTTCAGTACACAAAATAGACGGCTACCAATAACACCTCTGCACAGAGCACAGTAATAACCTGTGTTTCTTGGGGCGTTACTGTCTACGTGATTCTTCATTTTTACCATCCACATTTCTTTCATTTCGTTGTGAATGTCATTTCCTATTTTTTCCAGACGGAACATACTCGACTTCGATAATCGAAGAATTCTAATAATAAAGACCATCAAAAGGGCCTTATTTCTGCCTGGACAATCAGTCGCCATATTTTCCAGGAAGTCGACTCTAGGCCGAGATTTTCTCTGTGAAATTCTTCTTGTATTTTGTTTCGAGAGCAGGAACGATGAACGTGGGATTCTCAACCGTCGTCTGTCTGTTTATCTTCCTCGGCAGACCGTAGCCATTCAAAGAATTGCACTGTTGACGTCTTTGCAGTGCCCTTGCCTTGGCTTTCACTGGGAGTCGAGTCATTCTCCCAATCGTAAAATGCGTCTTCTGAAACGACTTCTTCGTCGTAAAGACCGTTGAAGAAAGACTTGAGGAAGTCTAGAGATACACCAAAGACAGTCAGATTAACTCGAAATAGTTATAGTCGAATACACTTCC
Source organism: Dryodora glandiformis (assembly GCA_031471255.1). Classification (NCBI taxonomy): domain Eukaryota; kingdom Metazoa; phylum Ctenophora; class Tentaculata; order Cydippida; family Dryodoridae; genus Dryodora; species Dryodora glandiformis. Next base: position 2,836 of record JAUELJ010127567.1, read on the forward strand.
ACTTACACCCCTTCTCCCCCCGACACACACACCTCGTGTAGTCCCCCCTTGTTTAAAACAAGAATATTTCTGACAATGAACATCAAAGGACAATTCAACAAACCTCTGGGATGATGTAGCTGTACAGATAATGCTTGCAAAGCGAACAGAGCTTGAAGCTCTAACGACCTGTTGTTGTCAATGTACTTCTGTAGAAGTGGACATTTTTCTTTGAAGACGAGTCTCTCACATGAATCATCGCTGTCCCCTAAGCACATAACGAAGAAATACAGTATTAGGCTAGAAGTAGTGATTGGGACAGTGATATCGAAGAATGGGATTCCGATGGAAAATCTTTAACTATCTTTGTTTTTTTCCATGTAGTTATAAGCAAGTTATTATATTTGTTGCACCTTTTCTGCAGCTTTCGCAGACAGCTGTGACTAGAGCTCTTATAAACTGTGGTTCTTTGGGTGTCTGTACATTGGCCTGAAAAGCAGAAGGGTATCAGTACAAAACTGACAACAACAACAACGACGACAACAACAACAGCAGCAGCAGCAACAACAACAGCAGCAACAACAACACAGCAACAACACAGCAACAACAACAGCAGCAACAACAACAACAACAGCAGCAACAACAACACAGCAACAACACAGCAACAACAGCAACAACAACACAGCAACATCAACTGAAATAACCAAAACAACACAACAAAACCAACAGAACTACATCAACAGGTATGATTGGTTCTCTACTCACGTCGATCCATGTGAAGACTTCTTCATTACTGGCTTTCGTGCCCAAAATTAAATCTCTAAGTTCGTCTTGCGCACTTGATGCATGTGGCTTCTCGTTGGAAACGCCACAAACAATGGCTTTCAAATTCTACACAAAAAACACATGTGCAAATTAGTACAGAAACTATATACATGTACTCTCCATTTCTGATGGTTGAGAGATGTTAACTCACTTTATTTTCAATGAATGCCATTTCGTCTTCTTCAGAGTTAAAGCATTCTCTCAGGCTCAGTCCCGATTGAGACCACAATGAGGCGATAGTTGCAGGACTTTCCTGTAAAGGTTGTTCAAGGTGTTAGCAATAACCAAGTAGGGCTCGATAAACGTTGTTCAAGGTGTTAGCAATAACCAATCAGGGGTCTTTAAACGTTGTTCAAGGTGTTAGCAATAACCAATCAGGGGTCTATTAACGTTGTTCAAGGTGTTAGCAATAACCAATCAGGGGTCTTTAAACGTTGTTCAAGGTGTTAGGAATAACCAATCAGGGGTCTATCAACGTTGTTTAAGATGTTAGCAACCACTCTTTGAAACAGAAAACCTCCCCTCACCCGAGTGTCGTTAATCCTTTATTACACTAAAAGTGAGCATACATAAAGAAGTAGCCGTAAATTTGTCTATTCTCCACTTACCGTGTCATTAGAGCCGGAGATAAGAATTTCTGCTAGAAGTTTTGCAACATTTCGTTTATCCTTGATCAATTTGTGGGCTGATTTACTGAGAACCGTTAATGGGAGCCCGTTTTCTAGGATACAGGGCCCAACCAGTTCACCCAGGTATTTCCACAGCTGAGGAATATCGATTTCCATGTCTTCTGCGAATTCAAGAATATCTTCAAACCTGAAATCAATAACGGAAATGGATTTAGTTAGAATATAAACATCTTGTGGAAGTGAAGTGTTGGAAGTGGGGTGTGGCAAAGAGGAGAATGAGGTAAGATGGGGTGTGTGGGGAGAGGGCTGTTGGGTGTGGTAGAGTGAAGTGAAGATTGGGGGTTCGGAGAATGGGGTGTTGGGGAGGAATCTATTGGGTGTGGTGAAGTAAAAATTGGAATTTTTTGTGGCTATTGGGTATGGTGGAGTGGTGGAGTGGTGGATGGGGTTTGTGGGAGATGAAGAATGTTGGGTGTAGTGGAGTGGATGAAGAGAGGCTGTTGGGATAAAGGTGTAGAGAATGAGGTGTGTGTGGGAGAGAATGTTGGGTGTGATGGAGTGGATAATGGTTTGTGTAGGAGAGGGAGGATGTTGGGTGTGGTAGAGTGGAGGTGTGGGGGAGGGGTGTATAGGGAGATGTAGTTAATATCATACCCCTTCATATAGCTTTCCAAAGAAACAATCTTCATTTTCAGTAGCGTAAACATCAGCCTCCCTGTAGCTATTCTCTCCGAGGAATGTTTTTCCATGGAATGATTTAAAGCAATTTCTACAAACTTATGCAGCATTCCTGGCGAGTTCAGTTCTTGCACACACTGTGTGGCCTCCTACAAGAAGAACAAAGTTTATTCAGAGCACAGAACATGATGATAATGATGATGATGAACTTTATTTAGGTGTCAAGTACGTTCTAGCTGACCTAGTGCATCTACTAATTAAGGGCAACTGGCTATTTAAGCAAATAATGCAGCCACGCAGTTAATGAGTGGTGGTTAGTAATGAAATGATAACACTGAGGGTGGTCACTACAAGTTTTTTTTAAGTCCTCTGTGGTCCCTCTACGTCCCTCTAATATTGGTTAATGCATGAAGTGTGGAGAGACAAGACCTCCATTTTACGTGATATCCGAGCCACTGAAGGTCTAACCATTTGCAGATGTAATTACAAAGGCAGCACCCTTTTCCTCAGTTATGTTAGGACCCCTGAGTGTTGGTCAGACCAGGAATCGAACCCGTGACCTTCCCCGCACTACAGACTGGGACTCTACCAACTAAGCTAACCAGGTGGCAGTTGAACTCTAAACTCTGTTCTAGAAACAGGAATCAAATCTTGGTATGTGAAGGAAGAAAGAGACACTAACCATTATGTCTTTGATATCATGAAACTCATCAATAAGACCCATAGTTTTGTGTTCTATTTCCTCTTCTGTCAGTTCGCTGGAGGGTGGCGGCGGCGGCGATACTGCAGGGAGTGTCTCTTCTAGTTTGACCTCTGCAACTTCGGGTTCTGTTGGTGGAGGCGATACAGAATCGCGTTCCTCTGGTCTTGCCTGTGGATGATAAAGTGATGGTTCAACAATGATGTCAATGATAGACAACCTGCTTGAAATCACTGTGTAGAACAGCCGCCACTTTGAAAATCTGTCCTTCCAAACAATCCATGCATGCTTTATGGTCACGGTTCGACCTAGTTTCCGCTCGATATGGATAAGGAAAATTGTTATGATGATAGATAGGTAAATGGACTGGATGTTACATGTACCTTATTTTGAACCACACTTCTAACAGCTTCTAGTGCCTTCTCACGTTCATTTTGAGGAGCGTGTCTACTTGTGGATCCTTGGCTCCGGTTTTCTTGACTACGGTTGTCTTGGCTTCGATTGTCTTGGCTTCGGTTGTCTTGGCTTCGGTTGTCTTGGCTACGGTTGTCTTGGCTACGGTTGTCTTGGCGACCTGCACCAGAACCTTGCCTACAAACACACATTGATCAATAGCCTAACACCATCATACATGTAAGTAATAAAATAAAACAGTAACTGATTTCAGCTGAAATCTGAATGGATTAACAAACACTCGCCATTGGTCATATCCATTGTTTCGCATTATGAATTATTGACGTTAAAAATAATAATTTACACAAACCTTGAACTACCAGGGCCTCTTCTCCCTTCACCTCCCAAAGCTGAAAATCTAAACAACCGAAAACAATAGGATAAACCCACATATCTTCAATCATAATCATTACCTATATCAAATGACATGCTAATTAACTTACCGATTCCCCCTTGTTTCTTGTTCAGCAGATGCACCAGGCATTGCAGCAGGACCTGACCCCCCACTACTGCCCCGTGCCCACATTCCAGGACCACGTCCACCTGGACCAAGTGATATACTCTCTGTATCGACGTTGGTGCGCTAAATTAACACAAGAATGACTCAGCAATGCTGCCCTGTAAATATATACTTTCAATTTTTTTAGAGAAAAAAGTTGACTAACCTTTTTAATATCTTGGAATTTCTTGGGATCGACACTAACATTTCTTGGTCGTCCAGGTACAGTTGTCCAGGCTTCATCTGCTTGAGGGACAGTAGGTCTTGGGCTGTCACGACCTACAGAATAATGAAATAAACATTGAAACATTTTGACAAACTCGAAATTTATAATATTGTGAGTATTGCCATACAAAGCTGTCGATGGCTGGAATGACGAACAAGTACTTTTACCATTATTGTATGTTGACAATAATTGAAGAGATCAGTGCAAGAACAGCATAAGTGACTTTGATCAACATTCTCCCAATGTATTCTCCTATTCCTTACAAAAGTAAGGAGAATGTCACATTCAATCAAAGCCACTTACTCTGTCCTTGCACTGACCTTCAACTGTACCAACTGATTATGAGATACATTTTACCCCAGTATAGCAACATGTTAAAACGCAAATAGAAAGTAGAGGTAATTTCCAGTTATTTAAAAAAATAATTACAGTGCGACTACTCCAACCAAGGCCACAAATTAGCCAATCACACGCAATGATTTGAACAATAGAATCTGTACAAATGTTAGTAAATCAAGGCAGTTTTGAAATATTTTACAAATTTTTTTATATATTGCAGTTGAACTTTTTACATACAAACTCTAATCAGTGACTTGTGGCTGAACCGTACAGATATTTGGTTAAAAATAAAATTTGTTTTAAATTTGCTTGGGTGGCCTTGGTCGATGTACATGTAGTCTCACTGTAATTTTGTAATTTTTGAACTAAAAATTTAAAAATTCCTCAATTTTTCAAATAATTATTACCTTTATGTTGATTGTCTCACTTTTTATTAACACTCGGTTGTTGGTTGATCATAATCAACATTTTCCTCTCTTCCTCGGCAGCTTCTTTGTGGATCTGGTCAATGGTTTTGGGGTTATTGTCATCTCGTCGTGGTACCCAATTGTGCGTGCGGAGATCCTTTACATCTTGTAACATGAAGCGACATCTTGCCGATGTCTTCTTAGCTTCAATAATTTTGTTGATTTGATCAAAGTATTGTTCCATTCTCGGCTGCAATTGAATATTATTTTTTATCAATAATTTCAAATGGAATTTATAATAGAAAATATAATATCGAATACAACATTTACTCGGATATTCGAAAGTGCTTATGATACTTCTAGGTTAGTTATTACATAGTCTGCTAAAAAAATTGAGATACATGTCATGTACAAGTAAAATTGGACGAGAAAAGCCAAGTTAAAAATTATTACCCTGTTACGGTAATGATTTCTATCGTATTTGGTTCATAAATTATTCCTGATATTATAAGTAATAATAATAAATAATAATAGGTAAAAACACTACACTCTATTTACCTTGGCTTTAACATGGTCAAGATCTTTCCCAATAGTTGATAAGAGTTTGCAAAGACACTCAAATGATTTTTCATCATTACTAAGGACATACCAGATTTTTCTTTGGCTTATCAATCTTGTTAATTGCTACAATAACAGGGACTGCAATATAGAACACAACGATTGTCTTCATCAGTAAAACATACAGTGTACTATAATGTATAATAAAATCAGAGATGGACAATTGATAACATTGGTACATGTATTACGCAGAAAGTCACCTTTAGAGTGCGTCGCATGTCTAATCGATTCGACTGTCTGTGTCTTGACACCGTCGTCTGCAGCTACTACAAGAACAACAATGTCTGTTACGTTGGCACCTCTTGCTCGCATGGAGTTGAAAGCTGCATGTCCTGGTGTGTCGATAAATGTGATTTGTTCTCCAGATGGTAATTTAACTATAAAAACAAGATAAGGAACAATAGACATTAATTAAAAACAAAGGAATTGCAAATGGCCTAACAATTGGATGAACACTAGAAAATAAAAATAAATGAATATGTGAACGGACAAACAAACAAACAAATAAATAATCAATCAATCAATATGTATAGGAATATAAATGGAAATTTGAACAACATATATAAAACTTTTAAAACTTTATAAACTCACTCACTCACTAAGGTGGTAACTAATTAATATTTAAATGATCAATGTTCAAGATTAGTTCGTCAAATGTTTAAGTTTGGTGTTGAAATGAAAGTTTTTCAAATTAAAATGTTCGATGTCTAAAGAAAATCCTTCTACTACATATGATGTTCATCACATCTTTATATAAAAAATTTCAAATATAACGAGTTCGTCATTGAGTGACTTTGTTTAAACAGTGTTTAATTTCCATCTCTAGGTATAAATATACAGTTTACTCGCTAGTTATTTGTCAATAAATGTATAAGAAAACAGAAGTGGAAAACAAAATAAAGGAAGAAAGTACCTAAAAAAGCACCAATGTGCTGCGTAATTCCCCCTGCTTCCCCAGCAGCGATAGAACTATTCCTCAGAGCATCAAGTAGAGTAGTCTTGCTGTGATCAACATGTCCCATAATAGTAACCACTGGAGGCCTAGTTACAAGACTATAAGCAGATAAAGTGGCAATTTTTGATGTTAAAAGTTCGTGCTTTATTCATCTGTCACCATAGTATGATTGTGATGGTTGTGATGGTTGATGATTGTATAACTGCAAAATGCAATTTCGTCATCACATTAAAAGGGGTCAGTGTAAGAATGTAAGTGACTGATCAAGATCAAACTTCTCCCAATGAAATCTCCTAGTTCCCTATGCAAGGGTAGTGAGAATTTCACATTCAATCAAAGTCTTTTACTCTGTTCTTGTACCAACCCATTCAATTGACAAAGACAAACCATCTGTAGAACTTTATTAGGCATCTAAGATTGAGGTAATTACCTAGTTGCGTCTCTGGCACCGTGTTTCGGTGTTATGTTATACTCCAAGCACAACAGTTCAGCAATTTCTGAACTAATCACTACAGATTAGAGAATGCCAACATTTTAGAAGTTAATTAAAATGAGACTTCAGACTTCACAGAGAGAAAACGTTAAATATTTGAACATATATACATTGTATATGTTGTAATTTAAATTTTATATATTTTTTTTCCAAACCAGTTTGATTTGATTTCCCTTTGTTTTAGATGATATATACCGAAGGAAAAACAAAATCAAAATACAAAATACCTGTATTTGGATTCTGTACATCTTCACCCATATCCTGTAGAACTTTAATAAGTTCCCCTGGGATATTGAGAAAGCAGCATTTAGAATAAAAAATTATATTGTATTTCTATTGTTGTATGCAAACATACCTTTTCTGACGTCAAGTTGCTTTGATAGTTGATTATTTGTCATTTTTGGTGTATTTAGAGTGTGATCTGCTGTCTGCATATGCTAAAGAAAAAGAAAATAATAAAATAATATTCAGTTATTAGTCAGCCAGTACTGAACTCCTGGTATTAAACTCAAATCCATAATACAAAACTAATAAACTTCCTAACAAATTCACTGTGCAAAAGACTACTGACTTTATCAAGATGTGTCTTCATTCTTGGAGAAGCCGCATGCTGTCCTCTTGTGAATGATGATCGTCCTATGGTATTATTACTAGATGACGCATGTCTCCATACATGGTGTGATACTGGCGTGGCACTCGGTGTGATACAAGTACATGTCAGCCGACATGGAATAACCTATAGGAGACAGGAGATTGTTCGCTTAGTTAGTTGAGCACCATTCTGTTGTGCAGGAGGTCACGGGTTCAATCCCTGGCCGGACCAACACTCAGGGTCCTAAAATAACTAAGGAGAAGGTGCTGCCTTTGTAATTATCTGCAAATGGTTAGACCTTCAGTGACTCGGATACCACGTAAAATGGAGGTCCCGTCTCTCCACGCTTTACTAACCAATATTAGAAGGACAAAAAAGAACTACTGAGGACACTAAATAGAAACCCTGGCAGTGATCACCCTCAGTGCCATCATCTCATTACTAACCACCACTCATCATTGTAAACTGTGTGGCTGCAGTATTCGCCTTAAATAGCAGTCCGTTGTATTCCACATTGTAAAGCGCCTTTGAATATATTCATATTGAAAGGGCGCTATATAAATGCATTATCATTATAATAAATATGCACCATAATGGTAGCTAGCTGTCGACTCAAAAGTTTCTATTTTACCACAACTATCTAGTTTCTCGCTCTCTGATTGGTCGATGAACTATGGTTTATGAGAGGACATACCACGGTTGGCGTCATCA
>JAUELJ010128678.1:0-10936 GCA_031471255.1 Dryodora glandiformis
TTTAAGACAGTCATGTAATGTTGTACTTGGTTTCTATAATGTTCAGGTAAGTATCAATTGCCCTCGTCGTCTTTTCAGTTAACCCCACCGAAGAAGTTTACAAACTTAATTTCAATGATTACGTGCTCACCATTTACTTTGGCTAATGCGTCCGGGGATGCCAACAAGTAAGGCATATTTGGTTCTATGAATATGGTGTTGTTGTAGGCTACAACTTCATCATATTTCTCAGTTACAAAGTGGTCAATTATAGTCTGTTCGAACCTATTACCTATCCCTGTTATAGGGTTGTCTTCATACTCAACTTTAGGATATTTTTTATTTATTATTAACTCTTGTTTTGTTTTTCAAGGTGACGTCCCAAACAAGGCTGATACATCAGATCCACCTATGCCTTTACTTCGTGCGTGTAATCATTTCTCTTTTGTTTCATACTCTATTCATGTTAGCATATATACTCCTTTTACCACTGCCTAATACAATTATATCATATTTTATACTTTTTTTTTAACTATTTTTTTATTTTATTTGTTTCCATTGTTTTTATTTACTCTTACCAGGCAGCCCTTATAGTTCCTTGATCCCTCATCATCGAACATCTCCTCAATCGCGTATTTAGCATCTCTTATATGTCTGGAGCAGGTAGCAACATTTCGTAATTTAAAGCAGTCTTTTTTGTATTTAAGTACTACCCCATACTTTGCTAGCCTGACACAGTACCGGCACTGGGCACCACCAAAACTTGATGGGCTCATACTTACTTTTTCTCCTGGTGGTCGTGTTATCCATTTAATCATTTTCCTCCTTGATCCTTATCATATATCACTTATTATTGCTGCTATATTGTGCGGCATATGCCACGTCATCAAGGCCTCTCCTAATGTGCCTACCACATAGCGTAAGATTTCCCATTTCAAGTGGCCCAGTCTTAAGTAACCCCGTGTACTTTACAGGACTCCAACATCCCCGGTAGACACAACTTGGCTTTTTATCTTTTTGTAACTCATCCCTCATCTTTTGATTTGGTTTCCCAAATTTTAACACTTTATATCTCCAACTCTTATCATACACCACTTAATATTAGTGCTGGTTCTTGCCATCACCTTTGTATCCTCTAATCCCCGCCCTACATGCCTGCCACATACACTAAGGCGCCCAATTACGCGTTCAGGCTTACTACTCGGCATAAGTACCCCCACGTACTTCATAATCCTTTGACATTCAAAATACCCACAGGCTGTGTCCTTTATTACTTTATTTATTTCACCTCTTACCTTTTTAGTTGCTTTTGTAAATTTTAACATTTTATAGTCCTTAAATTTTGCTTAACTTCTTTTTTCTCGGCTCAGGTCGTTGTTGTCAACTCTACATCAGTTATAATAGGCACCATAAACTTGTTTTTTGTTGCTTCCATAATTTCTTTTAATTTCCAAACTATTTCCGGTTCTGAATCGTGTATTTCAAACTGTAATTCATCATGAATATTGTGAATCATTCTTGTCTTTTTTCCTTTTAAAAACTTAAAACATTCTACTGCTTTTTGTTTTAGTAAATCTGCTCCTGATCCTTGGATTACATAATTGTTCATTTTATGGGAGTATATACTAAACTTATACTTTCTTCCGTACGCATTTTCTACATAACTTTGCTTGTTAAACTGTTTACGCAGCCATATAGCATACGCTGGAAGTCCAGGAAATGCCTCTCTATTTCCGTTATACAAGGCCGTCCCATCTTTTTCGTTTCCTATGGTCTCTATAATTTTACGTATTCCCGCCCCATACTGAATTCCAAAATTAACAGGTTTTGCTTTTTTTCTGAATTTTTGTACTTCTTCACTGCTTGGGTCTAAGTCCCTCAAGTGTGGGAAGGCCGACAAGGCTGTTTTAAGGTGCATATCCGTCACTTCTCACGGTTTTTGATCTTCTACCTGTATTCAGTTATATTTGTCTATAAACGCCTGTTTTGTATGGGTGTTATTTTCCGGGTCTCACTTAACTTTAGTTCCGTCAATATCAGTTGTGCATCCAAAGGGTACGTACATTCTTAACATTGCCTGATCTCCACCCATGGCTAAGTAGGTGTAATGTGCTTGTAGCCTAAGTTCTACTTGTGAATAATCTAAATAGGCTATAGTTGAGTACCCTCCACCTGATGGAATAATTGCTGTTCTTGGATCAAATAGTTCATTACCTTGGTCGTCTGTTATCCCTACATTTGGTAATTGTTGTAAATCGTTTGAGATCCTACCTGTAACAGTTTTTGCTTGATTATAAGTTGTGTACCGTCTTCCATTATGTGCTTTTATTTGGAACTGTAATAAATCAGTAGAATATTTTTTTATTAGTTTTCTAATTTCTACTACGACACTTAATATATTTTTTATTTCAGTAGGTGTACCCTCATCTTCTACCAGCCCTAATATTGATTCTTGGTTTGTAGACTGTACAGTCACACCTTTGGATTGTAATCAAACTTTTATCTGTGGTGGTGACGATGGGAACTTAACTGCGTCATACTCAGCCCCTAACAAGGCTTGTAAGAATTCTCGTTTTTTTATAATGTAGGATTTCATTTTAGTTTTAGAGTTATTAATATACTCCTCATCTATTTTAATTCCTATTCTCTCGGAATCATATAAAGCGTGTAGTGTTTCCATTTCATTTTTTAAAACTTGTAACTGGCCAAATGTTTTTATGTATGGTAAAAACTTAAGTGCCAATTCTATTGTGTATATGACATCTTTAAACGCATAGTTCTTCATTAACTGTTTTGACGAGTTTGAGTATTCGTATATATCCTTATATGTAACTCTTTCAGGACTTTTCATTCCTTTTGTTGCCGGATGACAAGTTATAAAATGAATTCATAAATTATAAATTTCAGCAGGAACTTCTTCCTTTACCGTCAAAATAGGATCCTTTTCTATTGCTTCAAGTCTCGGTAAACTATATACTTTCGGATCTAGTCCTGTCCCTACAACTCACGTATTAAATTTGCTTCGTCTTTCTCTTTTAATTAGTGCCTTTGTTTTTTTAATTAAATTTTGATCATCCGATGATCCTTTTTCTATATATTTATCCGCTAAACTTTTAAGTGCCATTAACGGCCCACCAACAGTACTAGGTTTTGCTTCTAATACTAATCTGGCTATGACCATGGAATCAATAATATTCTTATGGGGATACCTTGACGAAATGTTTTCTAGGGCATGCATATCAAATTTAGCATTATGCATTACTACAAAATTCACCTTACCACACAAGTCATACATTGTTTGTATGAGTTCTGGGGTAGGTTCGAATCCTACAACATGTCCAGGTTTAGTAATATCTTTAGTATTTTTTCATCCAAAAATTACCCAAAAAGGTTTCATTGTCATGGAAAATACACCATCTGTTTCTGTATCAATTCCCGCAATGTTAGGACTGTCCGCATTAAAAAGTGCTACCAACTGGTCTACAGATGTAACCTCTGTTTTTCTTCATGTGTTACTTATTAATCCCATTTATCGGACCTCCTCTAGTAATTACCTACACTTTTTAGTAACTCTATTAATTTTTTAGTTTGCACCCTTAATTTTTTTGGTAAATGTTCTACATTGAGGTTGGAATATTTTGCTCCCTCCTCGGCGCCTTCCTCACTTATTACTACATTTACTATTTTGGTTCCGTGCAGCCTTAGTAGTTCAAACTGCTCTTTGTTTGTTCTGGTTTGTCTTATGGACATACTTATGTAGTGTTCTCCTACATCAGTTAACACTTTATACCCTAAATATTTTAGTACATTTGACACTCTATGTAATACCCCTGCTTTTTCTAGTTCGGTTTTTATCTGTTCCCTATAATTCTCGTGTTCTAGTGTCCCTTCACCAGGATCTAGTTCTATATCACTATCGTCATTAATTAGATAGTCATGGTAGGTCAAATTTTGATTTGGCACACCTGAGTACCTATATGTCGGAACAATGTCTTTTCACTCTTCGCCACTTAGTTTATCCCTTACTTCTTCATTTGTAAATAATTCGTACAATTTCTTAACTGTCTTTTGGATTATAGACAGTGTTACCGTCTCGAACTTCGTGTGTTCTCTATCAAATCCAACACTTACATTAGCAGAATTTATTTTATACTTTGTTTGGAATTTCCTTATGTCAGAACTTGAACCTATCGCTATTGGTTTATCTAAGAATTTACTTAAAGTTTTTTGGAACTCTGTGTTACCACAATCATAAAACACTACGTCATCTCCTCGTCTATCTAGTTGTAACATTCAGGGCGCCTTGAACTTTTTATTGGATTCATGGTTAACAAAGTTTGTTGCTCCTAATAAACCCTTTTCTTCTCCGTACGTGAAAATTAGATTTGGCCATAATTTTTTGTTTACCCCAGTACTTTTTAGTTTATCAAATAATAATTTCACAGTGGTAACTCCAGCCCTGTCATCTCCGCCAAGACAAGTTAACTTTGTGCTACTGGAATCTAACCCAATCACCGTCTCAACAATATCACCCTTAAATTTAGTATAGGTTATTTTTAAGTCCTCTTCTCCAGGGGGTTTATTCTCGTTTCTCGTATCTAAGTGTACTACAATAGTTGGTTTATTAGCCCCATCCTGGTAATGAATTCATTCCCCCGGCTGTTCAGTTTTGAAGTAGTGGGATAGTGGAAACTCCACATCTAATAGTGCTCCTAGGTTCTCCTCTTTAGTAGTTAAAAATTTAACCACAGTGGTTAGTGTTTTTTGTTTAATCATTTTCCTTATTTCCTTTCGTGTTTGAATATTTAATATTCTTATTACAATACTCATCTCAATATTCACTGAGTTTCTCCACTACATTTTTAAATGTATCGTGTATCATTACTAACTTTAATATTAGCATACTAATACTTTGTAAGTATTTTTCGTGGGCTTTATTTTTATAAGTATTATTCCATAATTTTAGTACGGTACGTGTCCGTCCAGGCTGTTCGGACTTACCTATAATTATACCCCGCATCACGTTACCTGACATTCCCCACCTACCGTCTGTTTCTAGATTTAAGCCTTCCTGTGTTAATAAGTTAAATCATTCCTTTATTCCATCATCTCAATTAATATTGGATGGTACTTGACGGCGTATGTTTTTAGTTAGTTCAACATCTGCTCATTTTGAAGCCTCTTTAATAAATTCCTTTGTTAAAGGTATTACTGCGGTCCCTACATAGTCGTAGCGTATTGATGATCACACCCCTCGTGGAGTTTTATTTAGATACAGCATTTATCACTCCTTTACATTCTGTTATACTTGCGCTTATTTTTTTGTGGGCATCTTGGACTGATGATCTGTAACTTAATGTATGAAAATCGTTATACATTACACCAAATTCTTTGAATTTGTAATGATCCGTATTCGCCTTTGCATCTCTTTGATGGAAATGAAAATCATCTTCTGTTACTGGCTCTACATTAGGTAGTCGATCTACTCTCTCTGCTTGCCCAAATGTTGAAGATTCGTATAAAGAACGCTCTTTAAAATTCTTACTTTTTAGTATTTTCCTTACATGTGTTATTATGGCTCCGTTACTTCCACCTTTTCAGGCGCTAGATGGATATGCCCTTCCAAATGCGAAAACTTTGTTTTTTGTGTTTATGTAAACTGCCAATCTACCGGATATTACCCCCTTGTTTTTTACAAACAGCATTGTAGTAGTTTGATCAAGACTTTGTACTACTCAAGGTAAATTAGAATTATTACTTCTACCTAGATAGTTATGAACCTCTTCTGCGTGACACGAACTTATTACGCCATCAGACTGGCTTAAGAAATCGGCAGCGGCAGCCGTCCACACAAACTCTATCTCACTCTTACCTTTTCCAGTGCCTGAACTCCAAAACATACTTAGTTCTTGGCTTAGTTCTTCAACCCTACCAGGGAATAGTTCCCTCCCTGTTTTTGTGAAAAACTTACTAAACTTCTGCTTTTGATTATTAATCGTTATGTAATTTAACTCTAAATTAATATCATTTACCGTTGCTATCGTCGGGGCAGCCGTAAGTACCAAAGTCACATAGGGCCTCAACTCGTTACTTAGACCTCTTAGTAGTACAGATAAGGGAGTATGTTTCCTTTTTTTTGTGAATGTAACTGCAGGAATTTTTAAGACCTCCCTAAGATCCCCTTTAAACAACATTTTTGAGATCTCCCTCTTTTTAATAAAATTATAATTTACAAGGGCCTCTAAATCTAATTTTGCTTTTTTACTTTTACCAAGACTGTTGACAACAAGTGTTTTTTTGTTTTTTGACAATCCTTTCGGTTTCCTAGCCTCTATACGCTCTACTAAATAATTTCAGTTTTTTATCTTTAGGTCTTTTGAAACGCTCTCTGTTATATTCTCAAGTTCTGATGTAGACTTCCCCTGTGTAATTTGTGGGTTTCTACTTTCTACTAAATCTCATACAGCCATTATGTGTACTCTTTCCGGCCATGCACTCTTGTCAGTATATTATTTCATTGCTTCTTGGTGTATCACTTGTTTACTTTATCTCACCAAGGCTGTAAGTCAATAGCCTTTTCTGGTTGTACCTGATTCAATCATTGTATCTGATAAATCAACCCCATAGTACGCCTCATAGTCCTGGTATTTTGTGAAAAATATGCTTTTGTTAGTGCTTTATTTAATAATTGCATTTTATTAATTAAACTCTTCCTTTTTTTGGCTGAGAGTGTTATGTTTGAATCATGACTTATAGTCAGCCCTAATAACCTTATTTTACCACCTTTTTTGTATTTCTTTGTTTTAGCCTCATTTAATTTTAAAAATTCCATACTAGTCTCTTTTAATACTTTATTAATAATATTCCTTACGTAGGTTAAGGAAATATTGTAGTTCGTGGATATTATTATATCATCGGCGTACCTAGAGTATGACCCTTTTATTTTCCTACTAAATTTAGTTAATGCTTCGTCCACATCATACATAAGTATATTAGTTATTTTAGGGGACAAAGGTAATCCTTGTAATAAACTACTGCTGTATGCTCGGATATGTGAGCCAAGGTAGTTGAAAGTATCTTGTGATACCCCAAGTTTTTTTAGTTTTTTTTCTATCTCATTGAACCTAAATGATCCGAAGAAGTCAGTGAAGTCAAATTTTAATACAAACTTGTGATTTTTGTGTTTCTCTGCCACCTTTACAACAGAACTTTTTGTTTCATATGCTCCGGCGTTAGGATGTACTTTAAGTTGGTTTAGTTCAAACCTGGCTCATTTAAGACCGTTTATAAATTCAGGCTCTTTTCGTTGCCACATAGGTACGAAAAAAATTCTACGTTGACCACCACTTTTTTTTGGTATTTCGATGGTCTTCACATCTGGGATGAACGATCTTCTATATATTAGTTTATTATTTTTTTTCATTTTTTATTGTAATCCTTTTCTGGGAAGGTGAAGTATTGAAGGTATAAACGGTCCCTACAGAGACTCCTGTACATACTCTGTAGAGGACCTTGTGCCTTCAATGGCGTAACCTCTCGTGTGGGGGTGTAACATGCGACATGTATACTTACATTTCTGAAAATTCTGACACATTTTATGTGACAGAGTTTGTCAGAAATTTCAGTGAACATGTCGTGAGTGTAACCCTCAAAACGTTATATGCTGAAAGTATAGTTGAATAAAGTAAGGGACCAATGTGTGGGCCCGTTTGATTCAACGATAATCACTTGAATTAACTACCATTAGTTAACCAAGAATACTACACATCCACATCGGGCATGTGTGTTATCTATTTACAGTAAAGGTATCTAACCCCCATGTTTTAATAAATCGGGACTTATACTCCTACAATTGAAAGAGACAGCATCGTAGCAACTGTTTCATGCTCAACAGCCTCTTATTGGTCAATCTTTTGTTATAGTGAATAGAATAATCTAATCGATTACAAACAACTATTGCTAGTTATTATTTAAATGTCTGATAGTTCAGACATTCTTTTCTCTAAATCAGCCTTTTCAGCCTTTAGAATTAACATATCAGCCAGATGTTGGTCTAATAGTCTTATAGCCAGATTTTTTGCTTTTGAAGAATAAGAAATTTGCCTTTTTATTTCTTCTCTAGCGCCTGAAACAGTAGCCGTTTTAACAAGTCTATTTATTAGATCGTCTTTGTTCATACTTAAAAATCTATCTTTTTTAGTAAATTCATGTGCGTCCAAAGTAAGTTCTTTCATCTTCTCTAGTACAGAAGTTAGAGTTGGGTTTTTCAGGGTTGCTGATTTATCCACTCCTGCGCCAGATGTATAAGATATCACTACTTTGTTACCTTCGAAGTCTACTGTTGTAGCCATAGAAGCCTTAACTTCTGCATACTTACTTGCGAACCTAAATTTGTCAATCCTCTTTAGATTTGCTTCTACTTTTGGATTTTTTAGTTTGTCAGGTTTTACAGCGCTTGTATTTGATACGTTTTCAGCCTTCTTCTTTACTTTTTTTGCTTTTACCGGAGTATCCGGTGTTTTTGCTATTGGTGTTGCCATTTTTTTGGTCTCCTTTACATTATGTATTTTGTCCTAAAACAAAATTTATCATTGTAAACTCATACGGTGTCGTTTCTAATAGAGAGTGGATCATACCTTAAAATGTTAGCAGACACTCCTTCTATGACTGAGATAGGAGCAAGTGCTGCTTCCAGTTGAAGTATTGAGTCGTCGACTTTATTAGTTGTACAATCGTCTTTATTTAACCAAGTTAGTATTGATGAATTAGTATGAAAAACCGCCGTAGGGTAAAAAGTTTTACCTTCATTGGAAATTTTGGATACTAGGAATAGGTGACGTCTTTTATATATTTTTCTTATAGTATTAGTCTTTGGTTCGAACATGTCATACCCAGTACCAACATAAGTGTGTGTTTCACCTTCCGCAGTAAAATTAGGTGCTACTAGCAGTGCTGTTTTTAATGCTTTCATCGACCAATTAGGTCAACGTGAGTTTAGTTGATCTTTCGCGTGTTGCGATAGTTTTATTATCATAGTAATAATTTACAATAGTTAGTCAGTTTATAGTCATGAAGGACTATATTTTAAATTTCAAGAATTTCAGTATTTCCTGGAGTAACTCATACGGTGGTCTTATCATTGTTGTTTCAGCTTGACTTTGATGTTGTGATATTAATAAACATACTTTTTCGCGCTTTCTTTTTTTGTTTTATTATTTTAATAAATTTTTTTCTTCTTACTTCTACAAATCCGTTAACTATTTCCTTATTGTTTTGATTTTCAAGTCTGATGTAATGTAGTTTGTCTGTGTGAAAGGCCTTGTTTATTTTTATTATCTTTGCTTTTATAATTGCCATTTATGTCTCCTTACTGTTGTATATATTTTAAATATTTTAATGGTATTACTGTTAGGATTCGAACCTATAAAATCACCGTTTGATTTAGTAATATAATCACCTGAGTTATTACTCAGGCTTTGAATTTTTGGAAGTTAAATAATATAATAAGATATAGGTATTTTTTGGTGGGTACATCTGAGTTATTAACTCAAACTTACCCAATGGTGACCCTTGCCAGATTTGAACTGACGCACACATGGTTTGAATCATATGTGTTGACCTCTTCCCAACGGGTCATTTAGTGGTGTGTATTAATACTAGACTTATGGACTGATGTTCTCCTAAGAGTTCATACCCGCAGAGCAGGATCCTACTTGTATACTACACACCTAGTTTAAGGTCATTTTCGGACCATATAAAATAATCGTATAATTGACCATGGTTCGAACCAATCATATGATTATCGACCAAACTGGCCTATTACCCTTGCGGGACTTAAAGTTTGCGCTAAGGCCGAGATACATTTAAGTATTTAGTGGGAGTGTAATAACTCCCAAATGGTGACCCGTGCTGGACTTGAACCAGCGCATGCATGGATGAAAACCATGTGTGTTAACCTCTTCACCAACGGGCCATTTACACAGAGAAAACTTTTTAAACTATTGTGGGTCGGGACACCAGTCAAATACCTGAGCGTCTGGCTGTTATTTAGTTAGGTATAATAACTAAATCTTTGTTGTCCCTACGGTTCACCCTACAATAGCCTTTTTCTAGAAAAAGTTTTATACCTCGCTGTGTCTTAAGGGTCTGAAGACCACCCGCAGGCGCTTCTCAGGCACTTGCCTGGAGTATCCGGAGTCGCACTAGACTATCTCCTGTTGTGTCTTATATAGTGGCTACATAAACTATAGTTTATATAACTCCGCTTATAAGGCTTTTTAAGGCGTTACAAACTATTCAACCGATTCCGGTCCGAATTCACATATATAATGGTTGGGTTTAAAGAATAACTCTATTCTGAGAATGTCATCGTTATCTTTCGTGTGAGTTCCAGTCAATACCTGGTTTTAGGCATTTCGCCACTCAATATTTGGTGGGATTTAAAAAATCCCATTGGCGGTCTAGATGGGACTTGAACCCATGACTCCTCCGTGACAGGAAGGTGTGTTACCTACTACACCACTAAACCGAGCGCTCGGCCATAAAACCTTTTGAGTAGTACGACCGTGTCCCCTTATAGCCAAAGTAACGTATCACTAAGGCGTAGACCTCCTACCAATTTTTTATGAGTTAGGATCTCTTTGTTATTTTTGGACTGTACATATATTCACATATATTGTACTATTCCCAGTTTTTGTATTTGAAATACCCGAATACCACTCAATAGGATTTGAACCTACATACAACCACTAGTCTATTAACATTGGACTAAAGTCTTGCGATATTCTAAACTGCGTAGTTTATACGGTCTTTGCGGACCTCCTTATACTAAAGAGTTGAATTAAATACTCAACTAAAAATTAGAGAACAAAAATCTATTTATAAAAATCGTCTTTCTATTTTTTCAATTATTTTCTTTGTTTGCTTGATGTATGTTATTTCAGGTGTTGTTTTATAT
>JAUELJ010129788.1:0-10905 GCA_031471255.1 Dryodora glandiformis
AAATACAATTAGATATTCAAATGCCAAATAACAAATACAAGCACAAATCCAAAAACAAACACAAATACAAATATAACATTACAATGGAATAGGAATATACATACAAAAATCTCTCACAAAAAGCCAAAAGAAAAGAGAAGGTTAAAAATTGAATACCATCACAACAGTTTCTAAAAACTTTACATTGAAGCCTTCAAAGAAAGAACAATACAACCCAGGATCTTGCAGTGTGTAGTATGACACAATAACCATTAGACTACTGTGTCTTCAGTAGGCAGTCTTATAAAAATAGTCTTATAAAAATACTATCAGGATGGATATGAATAAAAATAGTGTCATCAAAGTTCTCACAACTTCATTGTCAGATCTTTATCTACATTCCATTCAATGGGTGAAATGTGTAGCAGTTTCGGTGTGTACTCATTTGCTTTTGTCTCAGGGCTAATGACATTAAACTATAATTTCATATAGTCAGAGAACCATACATCGAAAGGTACTAAATGGTTAATGATAAAGAAAGAAAGAAGTCCTTAAAGAGCAGTAAGGCTCATAGAGCAGGAGCATATCCCAGTTTCTACGGTGTGACGTGGACAAGTAACAGTATTTGATATCATCCCCTCGATATGATGGCAGGCCTATCGCATATTACTTTTCTTCAACAGAACAAATGCAATGCTCGGCACATCCAGCGCAGCCCTCGCCCTCCCAAATAACTGTTTCGACCAGCATACAATTTCCCCTTTGAATGGTCACTCCATTCTCCCGATCTAAATCCACTTGTGTTCTCTATTTGTTTTGTTTTAATGATCGGCTTAACAAGACAACAGCCACGCATAATATAGATCACCTAAAATATGTATCAAAGAAGATGTGAGAGAGAGATTGAATTTAAGACACTTGAGCACTTGATTCTGATTAGTTATAATAGTGACAAGAACAATAATGATATAAATACAAATAACAAGAGTGGTGATGATAATGATAATAATAATATGATGAATGATAATGAAGATATAGATGAAAAGGAGATAAATATGGCTTAGCTGATATATTATTATTATTATATATGTAAAAATAGAAGACTACGATAGGAAAGAAACGGTGAGCTGATGAAAATACTTCAGAAATGGTCATATATTAAGGAATAGAATCTGATAGATTGTCACTGGAATTGTGCCACTAAGTGTAGAGAGAAGTACCATTAGTACACAAACCTACACAAAAGGGAATAATGGTAAATGATAAAGAGAGAAAGAATGTTGAACAATTTAACATAAAGTAACCACAATATATAAACTGGTTTCATTTGTCAAAATTGCGAATGTATTATAAAATGAACATGCACTTCAACTTGGTCATTTGAGCGAGATTCTCTGTACATCAAATACCAACACATGACTGCATTTAGCAGCAGTGAGGGCTACCAGTTTGCTGCCATCCTTAGAGAAATTCATCTGCTTGAGTTCTGTTCCAACGGAGATAGAAAAGAAGCAATTTCCTGTTGATGGCTGCCATATTTTGACATAGCCTCCGGTGCACACTGATGCCACAAGGCTGCTATCGGTGGATATGCACACCAACTTCACCTGGACAGCACAAAAGAAAACACAATGAAAACGTAATCTACTGGCAACGTGGAAATAAATATACCTACCATAGATTTTACTGTTGCTTTTAATTGACATCATCTGGTTTTCATTCTTTAACACTTTTTAATTACGAGATATATTGTCTACTGCTCCACTTCAAACTGGCGTTAATTGAAATTCACCCAACACACAACCTTTTGTTACCCCTTCTTGTTGTTATCAAGTTCT
Source organism: Dryodora glandiformis (assembly GCA_031471255.1). Taxonomy (NCBI): domain Eukaryota; kingdom Metazoa; phylum Ctenophora; class Tentaculata; order Cydippida; family Dryodoridae; genus Dryodora; species Dryodora glandiformis. The sequence continues at coordinate 1,818 of JAUELJ010129788.1, forward strand.
GAAATGGTGTCATACATTTGCATGAGTAAAGAAAAATCATACCTTCCCATTACAATGCAACATTTTTGGAGTATATCAAGCAAAACCTCTGGAAAATGGAATTCCACTGCTTTCTATTCTGGACTGTATTTTACCTATGTTATATCTTATCTCACTTGAAATTAATTCTTCTGAAGTCAAAAATTAATCTAAAAGTAAAATCTTAATAACTCTGACCATCAGGACCTACCGGAGACGAATGTTTGGTAGGAGGTGCTTTCTGTCCCACAGGAGTTCCAGCGTCAGCTTCGTAGATGAAGACGTAACCATCTCGAGATCCGACGACTACAAACTTCTGAAGGGGACACATACAGATGACGTTGTTCTCTCCCACACAGCTCTGGCCGAGCCACAGAGGTCGGTACATCTTGGTCACTCGAGTCGCCTTACTCAACCTCTGGTCACACTTGCCTGTCGGGATATCCCAGTACATAACCCAACGTCGGGTGGACAGCATCATCTGGTTCCCAAAGTAAGACTCCATGGTCACGCCCAGGTGGGGGATTTTGGCCAGGTTGTAGAGGGCGTGGAAAGCCAGGCCAGAACTCTGACTCAGATCTACAGCCACGAATCTCTTGTTGTAATTCTCTACAGGAAACTTTCCCAGTTTTGCCCTCATGGTCTGAATGGCTTCAAAGTCTTGCGGTGTGTGCTGCATCAAAAATGCTGCATATCTTTGCGAGTGAGTGAGGAAGATTTGCAAGGACAAGCATTCAAAGTTAATGTTGATGGTGAATTTCTTTGAGGAAGAATTTGACTTCATATTGTACTGGTACAAGACAGGTTTGACCTCCAACACCACAAAGTAAAGGGTGTTTTTGTCTGTGGTGAGGACCATGTCTTCAATCTTGGCTGGAAGGTCATTGCATATCATCTTTCCCAGATTCCAGTCAAATACCACTACTTTCTTCAAATTACAATCAAGGGCAGTAACTTTTTTATCATTTCCTAACAACATTTTAGTGGCTGCGATGCCGATGTCATATTTTTTGACCAGGGAGAGGTTATCCAATGACCAAACACGACAATGGTTATCTCCCCCTGCCGTCACTAGGTACTTGCTGTCCTTAGAAATTAAAAAACTCAAAACATTATCTTGAGACTTCAAAAATCCTTCATCCTTCGATATTGTTTCATTCTTAACATCAACCGTGTCAGTCTCAAAAAAATCTTTAAATCCAAAAAACTTAGCTTTCTTGTCATTCGTGAGAGTCATCATCCGATTTTGGCTGACTACAAGGCTTGTCACAATTCCAAAATTTCCCAATTTGGTCAAAATCTTTTCCATGAGAGGGTTGTAAACACAAAAAACATTGCTCTCTCCCACCACGACCACTTCATCCTCCTCCCAATTCACACACCAAGTCGTTATTTTCTCTGAATGTTTGAGACTTTTAACAACCTGTGACTCTGTCAGATCTAAGAATTGAATTTCAAAATCTCCAACCTGGAAGACTGCTACAGGTTCTGTCGGTGACACTTCCATGGTGACAATTTGACCATTCAATTCCACACAAGTCGTTGCTGACGGTAATTTGACATTCATGTAAACGACAACACTTTTACCATCCCCCTCCTTCCCATAGAAAATAAAATGACTATTGTCTGAGCTGATGGCTGAACTGTTAATTCCAGTCTCAATGGACAGTCTCTCATGAAAAATTGGCTTGAAATCAGGAGCTTTCCATACTTGAAGAATACTTTTTGTCATCGGGTCAGCTGTAGAATCCACATAAGTATTTAAAGTAAAGACATAGGTCAAATTGCCATCTTGACCTATTTGAAGGTTTTGGATGATTGTGTCAGCGTCGCCATCGTGCTGGAACATTGTTTTCGACTCACTGACATTGAAGACAGAGAATTTGGACCCAATGGAGACAGCAGCCACTTTGGAGCTCAAACATCCTGAAATGCAACAGACGTCTTGCGAGATGTAGCTAGCACTGGATTTGATTTTTGGAGAAAAAATCTCAGCGAGAGGTTTTGTGGTGAGCTTTCCATCTCTGACATTCAACGTTACCAAATTCATCTCCGGTTGTGATAAATAGAGGACTGTGCTCCCATCAAATGAGAGAAACGGTCTAGAGCTCATGTCTTCACAAACATACTTAATCAGGTCGAAGGTTGTAAGGTCAACAAAGGACAATGTACTGGAGGAAGACTGTATAGTTTGGGGGATGGATTGTTTCCCAGAATAATGGTCGACACTGCCGTCAGTTACCAGACACATCTCATTCCGCTGAGCAAGAACATTGGTCAGGCCATCATAAACTTTCTCTGGTTCGCCAGCCCGGGGAGCTAGGCATGGATAATTTGGAATGAGACAAGTTTTTTGCTGATTTGTCAAGTATGCCCTGGCATCAGACTTGAGAAATTCTAGATTGTCTTCTCCCAAGTCGGTATTGATGTATGCCAGTGCTTTGAAGGAAAACATTACATGGTCCTTCAGGGAATTTCCACACATAGAGACAAAACGAATCATCTTTTTCAACTCCTCATCATGTTCAAGAGAAAGGAAAACTTGCATCTCCTCAACAAGTTTTGCTGCTCCTATCGATGCAATCTTGGCTTGCAAGAACTTGAGACAGCAGTAAGTCTTCCTCTTTGCGTAGTTTTTGTCTATGATGTCATAGCAGTGGTTCAGGTGGAAGGTCATTGCCTCAATCGTCCTACAGTTGCTGGCAATAATGGGTTGGGGGTTTGTATCTCTGTCAGCGTCAACAATTTTGAGGTTATTTCTCTGGGTCAAAACTATTGTCCTTTTGATGCCCTCCTCAGAGGCATACATTTCAAACAGCGTTTTATGAAGGGTTTTCCCCTTGTCTCCAATCGTGTATTTCTCTCTAGCTGCTTCAATGAATTGCCTGTGATACCAGTATAGAGTCACCTCACCGTGTGACTGTCGCCGTACCAAATACTCCTTTATGTCATAGTGGATACGTGCCCACAGGACTGTCGGGATTCGAATCATTCCCGGTACCGGAGGATCGTGGTATTTGTAGATTTCCACCAAGACGTCATCCAGACAAGACATTGCGTCTTCTATTTCAATCTCACTCAATCCATTGAGCCCCACGGATATCAACCCCAAAGCACCCTGAACGCATTTCAACCCAAATTTGACCTCTAGCTTATGGAACAAAGCGTTGATGGCGAGACGGACAGATTGCGGAGGACACAGTTCTGACACGGGTGTAAACGAGTTCCAGGTGAGAGCCTCATCCATCAACAGCTTCAGGTACAGGGGGCTGGCCGCCTTCTTCACAGTCTCCATCATAAGGGACTTTTGCCCGTCGGTGAGAGTACGATTTTTTGCTTTGAAGTATTTGTGTACGATGTCTAGACCAATGTCCATTGGGAGGAGATGGATCTCTGAGAAATTGGCCGGATCTCCGATGAGAGATTTCAGATTGGAAAGTATGTTGTGTTCCTCCGGCAAAGTTGATATGATTATTTTGACACCGTTTGGGAGGACGGAGGGAAGCCAGGATACAGAATATGCGTCATTTATGGATTCGAGTTGGTCCAGTGAATCTAGAAAAATAACAACTGGAATTTTCAGGCTGTTGGAAACAGAACGCAGAAAACGTGGGAAATATTCAATAAGTTTGCGCATGGTTCTGTAACTCTGAGGTTCCAAGATTGTGTCTTTCAAATCAGCTAACTGGCCACAAACACTGAAAATGACGTTGTAGATATTTGATGACATCGGAGACGTGCCGAGAAATCGAATCATACCGAAGTGGTCTCCCTTTATCCAATCCTGCAGCTGTGTCATTGCCATGGCCATGACGGACGTTTTACCTACACCAGAGGTGGCGTACACGACAAAGGGCTTCCGATTGTTTGTGTCCGTGATGTAGGCTTTCATCTTCTTCAGGACATCTTGTTGGCCACAAAAAGTCTCACATTTACTGAGGCAGAATTGGGCGTGATGGAGAGTTTCTGCGTAGTTGGAATACCATTCTCTCTGACGGATCAGACACTTAGACTCTAGAACACCAGCCGAAATCTCATTCACAACTCCGTTCACAAAATCGTTGCAAAATTGAGATATATAATTCTGATGGTTGGGTACGGTTTCGGGTTGAATCCCACCTTCTTGCCAATTTGGGGCATACTCCTTAACCAGGTCCTTATGCAGAGTTTTGGTCAGGTCTTTTTTCAGACATTTTAACATTTTTTCAACGTCCTCATTCACTTTAATCTGATGAAGGAAAAAATTTAAAGTGATAGCTATTTCATCGTGCAGATTTATCAAAGTTTAATTTACACAATATTCATTTTTTTCCAGGAGCTGTACTATCAAATGCCAATAATGACTTTTTAAAAAATTTATGAATGTCGTTACATCTCTACTTTACTCCATTAAAATGAAAACCTTCTAAATGTTCAGCTTTATGAGCCTTAAGGATTCTGTAGATCAAAAATTTCTCTGTTTAACTTCTGTCTACTGATAACAATAACAGATTTCATTTGTAAATAAATAGCGCATCCTCTCATGTCAAGATAGGTACACAATTCCCTGAATTCGTACAAAAGCTGAAACCTGATCCTTTTCACATTTTGGACCAACCACCTGGAATTCACTCCTTATTGCACTACGGGAAGTAGATTCAATATCTAACTTTAAACATCATCTTAAAACACATCTTTTTGAATTATCTGTCATGTGATTATGGCAATGTTCTAGTTGTGTGTATAACTTTGCTGTGAAGTGCACAGAGTCCATTCCGTCGTATACTGTGAGCACATACAAATATACTCATTATTATTATTATTATTATTAGGCGGCGCGGTGGCCGAGTGCTTTAGGTGTTCGCCACTAGAACCGAGGGTCAGCGATTCAATCCCCACAAAGCACTAAATGTTTTTCTGCACAAAATGGTTCCAAATGGTTCCTAATAGTCACCAAAGCGCGTCGCCAAGGCTCTATCGGGTAGTAGAGTCTTAGAACACCTCGCCTTCTCCAATGGGGCGATAAACAGGAGGTCCCGTCTCTACGTTAGGCACGTTAAAGAACCCAGGGCAGTTTCAAAATCGAAAAGAGTAGGCCAATGCTGGCCGCTGTCCTGGCAAAATTAATTCTACCCATACAGACAGTGGGCTCATCACCTGCTTCTCTTAAATCTTGATGCAAAGCAATTACAACCTATTAAAGCTATCCTTACTACACTGCAATGTGGTACAAACAGGAGATTTGATAAAGAAAGAGAAAGAAAGGATCAAAATGAACAATGGTTTTGACTTTTGACACTACATAACTGATTCACACACAGCGGAGAGTAATGGACACGGCGGTCTTTTGTCAGATCCAATAATCCAAAGCAAAAGCAGGGTTCGATCACGTTTTGTTACATTGTGGTCCGTCACTGCCGTTTTCTTTCCGCATCTGCTTTCTTTTGGTTTGGGGCAGCAGCATAATAAAAGGGGGCGTGGAAAGTTGACGTGTCTTTATGAGAATTGTTACAGTCTTGGCAGTGGCCACGTCGAAAAACAAAAATAGAGTTAGATTAGGTATGGCCTGTGGTTGAGTTGACCAATGAAAACCCTCAATTAACTCATCGTGGCTTCCCTCAGTTGCTTTCTCTTTGCCATTGATTGGCTCAACTTCAACTGACACTGACAGACAACTGCCACTGCCTCGCCGGTGAAGTGAAGTGAAAGTAAACATGTCTTCTGCTACTGCTACGAACATATTGGCCTTCGTTGCTGTAATTTTTGTGTCTTTGCTCCAGCATATTAGCGCAGATGTTGTGCAAGGCTCGGTGCCACTTAACACAGGAGTTTTCGACAAGGTAACATATTTTTATTCTTTTTCATCGTCTCTTCATCGGTGTCACGATTCTCTGCTAACTAACTAACAACACACAACACACCAACTAACATCTGCTACTAACTCTAACACTAACACTTGGACTTGACTTGATGATACTACAATCTATTCTAATAACAAACAATCAGTAAGTTGTTTGCCTTGCCTTTATGATTATGCATCACTGTTCTTTGTTATACTGTATTAGTATTGTCTTTTCTTGAACTGTTTGCGTTATCATCCTCATCCTGTGGTCTTGTAAGAACATTGATAAACATAATTATTTTTTTCATTGTCTTCTCAGAAAGAAAAGAAAAACGAGACTGTTCTTCTTACTACACTTACACTTACACAATTACAGTACAGACAGTCTACTGTACTGTAAATCGTAAACTCTTGTTACTGTTAATAATGTTTACCCGAGTGATACTGATAGCCCTCTCTCTACGCTGACCGCGAGTAATGAGTAACTCTGTGATAGAAGTGTATATATTTTGGCCGCGGCTATTCCGACTCGAGTCTGAATTCTGAATAGCCTCCCGTGGCCTCCCGTAGCTATTCGGACTCAAAATCCAATGTCAACTTCACTGATTGCACTGTAACTTCAAATAGCATTATAATATATAATAAAATTTGTACAATCATAAAGATCGTTATATTCTCATTAATAATGATTGATGCCTTTTTATTTTTGTTCGTTTCTATACAACATATTGGAGAAAATTAGCATTGAAAAATACATGTCAGCACGGTTTAGCCCACTTGGATTTTTTGTGTGAAGTCAGATGGATAAAAATAGTCTCATTCTAAACAGCAGAGAATTCCCTTTCCAGTGCTGTTTTCTGCTTTTTTGTACTACTACTACCAGAGGAATGGTCTTAAATTTCAATTTTTGAACTTCAATTGAAAAAATCCAGTTTTTCATGCTTAAATTCACTAGCAGACATCAAAAAATTATACATTTGACTATTTTTCTGTTTAACTTGATAAAATCTTGAAGGTACGAAACCACTGGAGTTGAGTCTGAATAGCCGCGGGAGGCTATTCGGACTCCTGAAAAGATGTCTTTAAGTCTCTTTTTAAAGATAAAAAGAGTGGGGCTTTGTCTAGTTGTGACTGGCAGCATTCCCGATAAGAGGGGTTGAAATGGAGAAGTCGCGCTCAGAGAATTTAGTCCTAGGCAGAATCTGTTTCTAAGAGGAACATAGATTGCGAGACGGAACGTGAAGGGTCAACACAAAGTGAAGTAGATTGGTGTTAAATTGTGTAGACATTTGAAGACAAGAAAACTATCTTGCGCTCAACCCTCCTCTCCACTGGCAACCAATGGAGCTTTTCCAGATCAGAGGTGATGTGGGCAGAACGTTTTTTGTCTTAGTGATGACACAGACCGATTTGTTTTGGATTGTTTGCAGTCTATGAGTTGTGGATTTAGGTAGGCCGTGGAGAAGGAAGTTCAGTAGTCATGATGATTGGTAATAAGGGCATACAAGTAGTTTATATCACAGTCATCATCTAACAAATGTAGAATACGGGAGATATTTCTCAGATTCATATGGGACACTTGACAGACTTTCGTGATTTGATTTTGCATTGTGGGGTATTCATCAAAACAAACCCTAAGATTTCTACCAACAGTGCTGCATTTTATGTTAGCATCGTTAAAACATAAAGAATTAAGTAAAACATAAAATATTTTTTCTATAAAAACTGAGTTCAGACTTCCTCGTTCAGCTTGAGCTTGTTGTTTGTCATCCAAATCTTGATATCTTGCACACGTTTCCATTTTTGACGTAGCACTCTCAGTGTTGGTGGAGATTGGCAGGTAGATCTGTGTGTCACCAGCTCAAAGGTGGTATTCCAAACTGTGATTGAAGTGTAGAGTGTGAATAATATGGGGCCTAGCACAGAGATCGTTGGGGAATTCCATATTTATGTGGAAGAGCATTTAATACCAATTTGTGTTTGGTGGCAAAGATACCGTTAAAGCCACATTAAAGCTGAACCAGTAATTCCAAAATAATTTTCCTACCTGTCTGTGTTGTGATCTATGGTGTCAAAGGCGGTATTGAGATCCAACAGCAGAAGGATGACATTGCTGTGGTTGTTAATAATGTGTTGAATAACATTGTTGTGTATGTTTAAAAATGCTGTTTTGATGCTGTGCCCAGATCTATTACTATTAGCAGACTGATTGGGTTCTGACAACTTATTACTTATTTCTATCGATGTGACTGATAGTAGTCTTTTTTTAGCAACAATTCACTCCGTAATATTTTAGATAAATAAAGTTCAAATTTGACACAGGGTGATAGTTTTCTTTGTCTAAAGTGGATTTCTTCAATAAAGGAGTTACGTTGGCTTATTAACACCGAAAGGTAAAGATAAAGTAAGAAATAAAGTTGGCTTGTTTGAATATTCTGGGAAATCTGCCTTATTCATGGAACAGTTGATGATGGTGTCACGAAGTCTGGTGGAACACAGTTAGGGATAGCGCGATCTTACGTTTTGATGGTACCCTCTAAATACCCACTGTCACCTCTTCTCCTTATTCAATAAGAGATCAACTCAAATAAACAATGCTGGAACTCTGACAAACTTAATACAACTTTAATAACTATAACTATAATCTAAGGATAATGACCACAGGCAATCATGTGTACAATAATAGGACTAGGACTATACGACGCTCTTCTCACAAAATCTTTTCTCATCTCCAACCTTCTCTCTTCTCTCTCTCTTGAATAGTCACTCCTAGGACATTATTCGAGACAATTCTAGTAAATACAAGAAAATGCTAAATGGTGCAGGCACACATTCCTGATTCTTAAATTAGAACACTCAATATCATGTTTATATTTCAAGAAAAGAAACGAAATAGGTATGCACACAGCTTATCCTTTCAGTTCATAGCAAGTCGGTGTTCAACAACAAAGACATGTCATCATCGATGTATTTAATCAAGAAATCTATATATATATATATTATATTGTATATATTATTATTTTTAATATTTGCTAGGTGGTGACAAAACACAAGGCTGTCCTCGTGAAATTTGACGAGACCTACCCTTATGGAGACAAGCAGGATGAATTTAAAAAAGTGGCTTCATCAAGTGTCAGCCAGCCAGACTTACTGATTGCTGAGGTCCAGGTGGCAGGGTCGAGATCTATGGCAATCCTTTTTGAAGAATGTGTTTGAAATTTATCAATTTCTGCCGGGGAATCATCTGTA
>JAUELJ010130896.1:0-10896 GCA_031471255.1 Dryodora glandiformis
GAAATAGTAAGATGAAAGGATTAGTTAAAAGATCAAACAGAAGTAGACCCTACCAGAGGCGCCCTCCAAACACCCGCTGATTCATCTCTATAGAAACCGGGATAAGCTACGGCTATACTATTAACAAAGGACTTACTTTTGTTTTAATGTCAATTGTACACTGATCATGATAAATGATCATTGAATCATTGGCACTGAGTTAGTGTGGTTTAATAAACCGACAAAGTCATCTTGGCCTTGGAGCCGTGTGACCGTCACTATCTTACGTGTATCATTCATTTCACATGTACGTACAGATTTATCCTGTCTCATCATCGGTGACGACACAAAGAAACAAACATACACCGAAACAAAGACCCCAGAAAGAAACAAAGACACAAAGAAACAAAGACACAAAGAAACAAAGACACAAAGAAACAAAGACATGAAGAAACAAAACAAAAAAAAAGAAACAAAGAGAATAGAAACAAAGACACAAATAAACAAAGAATCAAAGAAACAAAGACACAAAAGGAACAAAGAATCAAAGAAACAAAGACACAAAAGAAACAAAGAATCAAAGAAACAAAGAATCACAAAAAGACACAAAAGAAACAAAGAATCAAAGAAACAAAGACACAAAAGAAACAAAGAAACAAAGACACAAAAGAAACAAAGAATCAAAGAAACAAAGACATGAAGAATCAAAGAAACAAAGAATCACAAAAAGACACAGCAGCAAGGTAGATCTTCACACTACTTACCTCCAGGGGTTTCCTCTCTTGAAGCCATTGTATCTCAGGTGGTGGCCTGCCAGTCACGTAACACTTCAATATGGCCTTGGACCCATACGTCACACTGACGTCATTTAGGGGCGTGGCAAATGTGGGGCACGCCTCCTCCTCCTCCTCCTCCTCCTCCTCCTCCTCTGGATCTGCTGCTACATCCAAAGTTTTGGCAGCAACGGTAGACGCTGGGCCTGATGAAGGAATCTGTCGCTCTGCTGCCGATTCCTGCATAGTTTTATTTGAGTTTGAAACGAGAGATGTCTTTTTGGACTGGATTCTGTTGTCGAATTGTTTCACTACATCTTTGTCTCTGGGAACTGTAAATCTATTTCTACCAGTAATCGAAGAGATGTTAAGATCTTTGGGACGAGTAGCAGCTCTTGTTGCAGTCGCAAATCTTTCTGTCCTGGACAAGACATCTGTTTTTTCTTTGGCCAATTCCGTTGACTGTAAACCGGAAAGTTTTTGTCGCAGAAAGTCAGATTTCGGAAGCCTACCCGATGTATTGCTATCTTTGTCTAAATCCGATTCATCTTTTGGTGTCATCGCTGAAGAGGTGCTCTGGTTGCTTTCAAATTCTTCAGCTTCAGCACTATTTTGAGTATTGTTCAATTCATGACTTTTCTTATCTTCCCTTACAACGGGACATCTAGAATTATTCGTTGGTAATGATGTTTGATTTTGAATTATGGAATTAGTTTGAGGATCATCGGCAGGATCTACACATGATGTCAATGAGGATTTCGTTGTTGGAGTCTTGTCCTTGTCCTCGTCATTATCATCATCATCATTCTTTAAAGTCTCCGATTCAGTACAAAATTCGGACTCAGCGTCCGTATCAACATCTGCTGTAGTCGACTTGAATACATTGTCACTAGAGCTAGACTTGTGATCGTCCCCAAAACTAGGGTCATAAGAGTCTGTGTCTATAATAGCGGCAGCACGATCCGATATCGTTTCTTTGATACTGCTGCTGGCAGTATCGTCCGTGAGGACACTCTTACAGTATCCAGAGTCTGTGGTCAGACCAGAAGCGTCCGAGGCAAGGGAAGACACCGAGTTGGTGGAGGAAGTGTCATCAACCGACTTTCGGAACGGCTCGTAGCGGGGAGATAACTCGTTATCGTTGATTGGGTAAATGGGGATGTGGCGGAGGGATTTCTGCTTCATCCAAGCGGGACGAACTGGCGTGTTCTTCAGTGGTTGTTGTTGCTCTGCGGTTTGTGGCTGTCTGTGGAGGCCGGTGGAATTTACCGGTGCTTGGTGATCTTTACTTAAAGCAGGGTCTTTGGCGGCAAGTGGTTGTTGCTGTTCTTTGGGAGATTCTTTACTTAAAGCAGGGTCTTTGGCAAGTGATTGTTGCTGTTCTTTGGGAGATTCTTTCTTTGCGGTTGTTATTGTCAATCTCCCGTCGTGCCGAATTTCTACTCCTTTGGAAACTTGTGATGTGGGTGTCAGTGTTGCTGAAGGTGTCTTATTCTCTGACCATGAAGATAACAATGACGACGGTGTTAATGATAATGACGATGACAATGAAGATGATGATGATGACAGCGGTAGTGGTGGTTGAGAAAGCACTGGCTTGGATGGAATGACAGAGTCTGATTGCATATCATTACGACAATCTAATCTTTCATCAGATCTAGTGCTGATATTTTCTAATCCCTGTTTCAAACGGATGTTGTCTCGTGTGCCGGCATTGAATTCCGATGTCTTAAATGACGTCATTTCACGTCTCCTGGTGATAGGAGAAGTGTCAGAAGAAAGACGGGCAGAGTCGTGATCGTGGACCAATGAGGATCTCAAAGGAGGACTGTGGGTAAGGTCACCCAACACCCCTCCTTTTTTGGGTTCCGAGATTGTTTCAGAGTCCACATTGTCTTTCTCATTTTTACACTCCTGTTCCCGAGCTGGCTTTTTCAATTCCTCGTTCATTGTCATGACTTTTGTCGCAGAATTTTCCACATCAGTCACAACTGCTACATTTGTTTGAGAAGAGTTTATTTCATTTTTAGATGACAGTGATGATAACGATGATAACGATGATGATGACGATGTCATTTCCAAAGCCGTAATTTGAGCTGATTTGATCTCCCTAGGAGATTTGAGCTGCGTCCATTCCGGCTTGTCATCTACCTTCCAATCTTTGTCAGTTCGATTCTGTGATTTAGCCTTTATCATTTGTTCAATATTTTTTATAGGCTTCCGATTCATCCAACCCAAGTCAGACTGTTGCTTGACGTCAGAACCAGTTCTCTCTTTTAAATCCGGAACTGAACGCTGGTGTCCAAGATTGACTGACAGTTTTAGGTTTCTAATTTGTCGTGATTCATTTGCCGTCATCACTGACGCATCATCAGCATCTGCGTTGTCCCTCTTCATCATACGACTGTTATCCTCGATTTGCCTGTCAGCTTTGGGCTCTGATTTGGAATCCTTCAGAGTTTCTACATCTTCTCGTGACTCTCCCTTCTTGAGTCTGAAGTCGTGAATTGTTTGATTCAGTGGGGAAGACTTTTTGTTTGCAAGTTCACTGCTTGAATTCCCTATTGTGTTGATCAAAGAAGCTCTGTAAGTTTTATTTAGATCCTTATTGGAATTGGCAGTGATAGTTAATTTCGAGTCGTCTAAAGCAAGAGATGAAAGGGGCAAAGAGTTTCTTTTGTTGAGTGCCTTTTCTTTGACCCAGTTTGGGACACTGTCGAAGTGAGAGGTCAATGTGACTGTAACTGGCGCTGGCTTGCCCGGTCCACCGAGTCTGGAGGTTTTAACAACATCAGAATCGACACTCCTGTCACTTCCATTGAAATCTGACGTTGTTTTCCATTTACGAATTTTCTCCATCAATTCCGATGGTTTGGGGACATCTGACACATTGCTGCCTTCGGCTAGTTCTCCGTCTTTCCTTTTGAATTCCTTTTTTATATTCTTCAGAGCATTTTGACCTACTAATTCATCATTGTTCTTCACAATGACGTTATCTGCAGGACCCGGGTGAGATGACTTGCCATTTTGGTAGGACTTGTCGACAGCATCCTTAGGTTGAACTATTTTTTTTACCGTTCTGTCTACAGACATGCCTGTCAATGATGAAGCTGGTTTCAGGCTGGCTTTCAATTCTTCAACCTCTTTAGGATACGCCGACGTATTGTTCTTTGGTTGTGTCGTATCTTTGTCTAACAATGTTGAATTATCAGATAAATCCAACTGGGATAAATTTGTACTTTTAGACTTTCGTCTCAATCTTTGGGCATTCTGAGCATTAAAGTCTGAGGTTGGCCGAGGGGAATTTTTGGAGTCTTTGGACACTGGTCTCAGTTTGACGTCTGAAAAAATGTTTTCAGTTGATTTTGATAGAAATTTGCTTTTCCTCAAGTTTTCTGATGTTTTCACTTTCGCTTCTCCATCTCTTTGTGTTGATTTCAATTTTACGGTTCTGAAATCAGCATTCTCTTCAGAGACAGAACTGTTTGGAGTAGATTTTGCGGAATGTGGCAATTTGGAAGAGATGGATACAGACTTGACATCTTGAGACATTTCATCTTTGGTCTTTGATTGACGTTTGCCCCAAGTGAAAACTGACCCAGATTCACGCTGGGAATCTCCTGTGTCCAGTTTACTGGAGCTTGGCCGTCGGTCAGAATTGTTTTTCATATTTTTGGAATCATGCGAATTATCTAGTCTAGAAAGTTGGTACTTCTGGACCTGAGTAATTCTATCGTCACCCACATTTTGTTGACTTGTCCTTTCATTGACGTCTTGATTTTTGCTGGATGGGAGATATCTGCTCAGCACGCTTAGTTTTGCACTCTTCCCGTCTTCAGTGACCACACTTAGTTTTGCACGATTCCCGTCTTCAGTGGCGTTTGCTGTCACTGACTTGGTACCTGTGACAGTTTTTAGCCTGGTTGCTATGGGTGATGGTTTTTCTGATTTGTCATTCAACTGTGCATTATCTTTGGAATTTGTGGAAGAGAATATGTTTCTACTCTGGGCCATTTGTTTTAAATGTGTGAGCCGAGCGTGGTGTAGAGTTGGTTCTGATCCAGTAGAATGGAATGGCGTCTCGGTGGGGCAAAACATATTTGTGGGTGTCTTTCCCACCCTGTACCTATCCCCCACTGTCAGGCTACTGTCGTCACACACAATACTCTCTTTGGAGTCTTTTACTTCATCCAAAGCAGAAGAGTTCCTCAATACTTCTGTTTTCTCTTCACGTTCAAACTGTAGTGAGGAAGATGGCGAGTAAACAGGTTTTTCACATTTCTTCGTAAATTTATTAGAAAACTCCAAGACTGCTCCTTTTTGGCTGATAAACTCTAAAGATTTATTCACTGCCTTCAGACCTATCGGACTCATGGATCTGCTACTGCTCCGGGAATATGCCGAGAGATCTCTGTGAGTCACACTGCCAGGTCTGCTAGTGCCGCTATTCATATTTGAATCCTTCATTCTGAAACTGATGGAATCCCCCCCACCACTTCTTGACACAACGTTTCGAAAGTTGCGTTCCACTTGAAGACTTTTCATACCGTTTGCAACCACATCCTTGTTACTCATCTCTCTGTGCGTGAACGGAGTTTTAATTGTGGAAAACAGTGGTGTGTCTTTTCTGTCTCTAGAAGTAAAATCAACTGTTCCCGATCCAAAGTATGAGTTACCAGTATCTCCACCATCATCATTGCCATCGCCATTGCCACCATTGGTGAAATTGTTTAAAGATCTCAGACCTTTAGTAGTGGATCTCTCTTTGGCTCTTTGGAAAAGTGGAGAACTCTGTAGAGCATTCCGAGACCCACCGTTGGCCGACGAAGAATCAAACTTTGAACTGAACATACTGGGTCTGGTTGATTGCAGTGTTGAATTTGAAATAAGGCCACTAACAGTCTTGGGTTGAATGGAGTGCTGTAAGAATTTTGGTCTCTCCAAGATTTCCATCCTCTCTGAACGGTCTGTCTGACTTCCGCTACGGAAAAGTCCATCTCTCTCACTCCAGAAACTGAGTATTTGATAGAAATATAGAGGCAAGAGTTAGCTATACACAGACATGCACTGAATGGAGGCCAATGGAGAAGGGTCTGTCCTCTAGGCAATGAAAGAATGAAGCTGCACCACACATTCCTGCACCACCACCACCACCACCACCACCACCACCACCACCACCACCACCACCACCACCACCAACCACCACCACCACCACCACCACCACCACCACCACCACCACCAGCAAGCGACGCTCAAGTACGACACAGACGACAAGGGCCACCACCACCACCACCACCGATTTGTCTCCAGGACGTTCCGATAATGCCACATAATGACAGAGGCGTCGACCGTGCCTGCCATTACATTCGATTTTTGTGGCGGTTTTTAAAAACGTCTATTTTCACATGTATCAGACATTGCTATTATGAGTTATCATCAACTTGTTTGCTGCACTGGGTTTAGAGTTTCACCGTATAAGCACTTTTTTTTTTTTTGATTTTGTTGGCTGTTTTGTTTTGTTTTGTTTTGTTTGTTTGTTTGTTTGTTGGAAGTAGAGAGACATCGATCGACACATAATATACATCATACAGTGCTGGGAATTAATACGATGGCAGGATTCGTTAGAGGATCAAACACACTTGCTGTTTCTTGAAAGTAAGAGTAAACATGTGGTCGTGATAGTCTTTGTTGGTTTGTTTGTTTGTAAAAGAGAGAACATCGACACAATATATAGGTCACAGTGCTATGAAATACTAAGCAAGACGAAAGGATTAGTTAAAAAGATCTAACAGAAGTAGACCCTACCAGAGGCACGCACCCTCCAACCACCCGCGGCGTGATAGTCATAATGTGTTCCGTTTGTTGCCAAGACAGCTCATGTAGGTCACATGCAGTGCTTTGAAAGAGTAAGATGAAAGGATTCATTAAAATATCAAATAACAGGTGTAACCCCTCCTACTAGCGGCGCCAGCCGACCCTGACCATCCACCTGCGGCCTGTATTGGCTGGGTTTGGTTATTGAGAAACAGACCTGAACGTCAGTGATGACCTCTTGTCATGTTTGTTTTTAAAAAGCCTGAACTTGTACATTTTTTTCAAGAATGCATTCTAATTAACCTAGAGCAAGATAACAAAGGAAATGTGATGATGCCTTGCTAAGCATAGTTTGACAGTGGGCTCATCACCTGCTTGTCTTAAATCTCGATGCAAACAATTACAGCGTATCAAAGCTTTCCTTACACTGCAATGCGGTACAAAAGGTATTTGATCATCAAGAAAGAAAGTTTGACAGCGATGATACCCCAAATGCCAGCACACCAATCTGGAGATAGCTTGATGACCTTGATGCCTTGCGATGAATGAGATGATCATTTCCCATGCAATCTGAGTCTGAATTATTTGAACCCCCAAAAAGTCTGATTTCCGACTTGAGCCTGAAAATGCAGCATCTCTATTAGGTGCGTGATAATAATAGTACTAGCCCATCAACAGTGCAAGGACAGCGTGTGTATCGAGGTATACGCTTGATTAAAATTTAAGAAACCGAATGTAAAGACTACCAGGGGCGCCCTGCAACCATCCGCATCGACATGATTTAGCTCATACTGATAATAACAAACCGACGATATAACTGGAAAAGAAAAGTGACTGGAGCTTTATTTAAACACGCAATGATCTGAAGAAACGTCTTCTTCACACCTACTTGAACACCAGAGCTTTGATTACAAACTCTCATCTCCCGATACAATTGCCCAAAAGGCCATAATAACACCTCAATACATGGTTCTGTATTATTGCGTGCATTCAACATTACTATCAGCATAATAATGTTATGAATAAATCTACTATTCTAGGTATGGATAATTATTAAGTATTCTATTGAAATCACTTAAGCTGTGTCTCTAAATCTTTCAAGATAACGTTGTCGTGGGATTCCAGGAAACATTTTATTCACTTGGTCAACATGGAACATGATTCCATACACGCGCACTGTTTTTCAATGTTCTTGGAGATTTTCAAATAATTCACATAGCAATAATAATAGTAATAAAATCATGCAATATCACAATTATTGGAAAACTTATTTTGCTCTGTTTTCTCTATTCCGTTTTAGTTTTACATTTTTACATTTTTATAATAATATTGGTGAACATGCGAGACAATTTTAATAGCGACAGAATGCGAGGCAAGAGACGAATTAGGAGAAAGAATTAGCGGAGGAGGAGGAAGATGTGGAGGCGGTAATGGTGGAAAAGACAATAATTCTGTGATATTGGCAGCGGTGATGGTGACGGTGTAAGGATGGTGATGATGATGACGATGGTGATAACGATGATGACGTTGATGACGATGGTGATGATGATGATGATGATGGTGAAGATGATGATGATGATTATTATGATGATGGTGACCATGTTGACGATGGTGATGCTAATGAGGTGGTAGTTGAGGGATGGGGGGGGGGGGTGGGTGTGAGGGCACGACGTCAGACCGTTCCGAAAAGATGGAAAGGAGAAAGTTAATAATTCAGCAAATTATAACTGGAATCTTGAAGCATTGTACACCATAGTGATGATGACAACAATAAACAGCCGAGGCCTTCAAAACATGAGTGTGTGCAGTCAGCATAATGATCCAGTATACAGTTCAGTCCATTTTCTAAAGTGGAAACGGGTGAAAAAACCCACCCCCCAAAAAACAACCAACCCAAACCAATCCAAACAAACCACCAACGTCCACTTTTGGTCTTGACGACGAGTTTCACAACGAGCACCTGGTGTTAAAAACGACACACAGACACATATCCCATGTAATGCTTCTTTATGTGGGAGGACGATGTCAGACTCCACACGCTTAGGCTAAGAACAAGTGGAAGGAAGGTTTATTATTATCATACGAGTTAAAGGTTATGTCAATCCGTAGAATAGCTCGGAGGGTTGACGGAGCGCCATTGTGATGATCGTTTTCACATTGTTTGTATTAATAAGTAAACAGGGTTGTTTTTATTCAAGTGTGAGCAGGAGGTAAGAGTATGGCCAGCTGATGTTCACAGTGCTTGATGGTATCGTGTGGACGATGTTAAGTATTATCACGATTTGTTGGTGAGACCGTGCGTAAGCAGTTGAGCCTGGGTGTTGTTGTAGTTATTGTTGTTGTTGTTGTTGTTGTCGTTGCTGTTCTTAAATGTTTTTAGACTGAAGGCGGGTCTTTTTGTTTGTTTGGTTTTTCAAGGGGAAGCGCACGACTGCACCATCGTGTAGAATGCGAAGGAAATAATTGGTTGTAGATTCAGGAGCTGGCCGACATGAAATGAGATAATGTGCATTATTATTATGAACACTTGTGAAGTCAATGGTTTCACGATGAACAGGTTATCAATGTTAGTTTAATGGCCCAATATACAGTTCAACATGGCGTAGTTGGGGCACTGTCTGTGTGTGCATATCATTACGAGTAATATTAATAATATATTATCATATTATCTGGGTTCGAGGACGAAACAACAAAACGATGAATGAAGAGCAGGGATTCTAAAAAAAGAAAAATCCCAACTGAAAAGAGGATATTGTCATTTTCTTGATATTCACGGTCGTTGTGTGGGTGAGTCGAGTCGTGAGCACGTTATAAAGTTGAACCCAAGAAAAAACAACAACTCACTCATTCGAATAAAGTAATGAATTCGAACATTCACCAAAAAAAAACCAAGAAGCTATATTATAAAGTGTCTAAAACCTACGATGTAAAACCAGGGATGTCACACGATGCTATCATGCAGGATTAAGTCGTCAATGTCTTGCTTAAGCTCGTCATGGTTAATGCTGTAACTCCCTGATGTTGTTGTCCGATCTTCTTCCTCTGCCAGACTCATCGGGGTCATCCGTCTGTCCCCGTGTCCCGGGACGTAGCGGTCGTGATTTCGATGGCGCCCCCCGCCCCGTTCCGATGGCGTGGTGGACCGTGACCGCTCAGAGCCACTGCTGGGGTATGGGAGTCTCTCCATACTGAAACTACTCATTATACGATTGGGGTTGTAGTAGGAATGGTTACTGTTGTTGCTGTGGTTGCTGTGGTTGCTGTGGTTGCTGTGGTTGCTCTGTTGGCGCTGGAGGGACCTCATGGAGAGGTTAGGGTTCGAAGTGCTACTGTCGTTGTTGAGATTGTTCATGTTATAAGGCGCTGATAGGCGATGAGGCGAGTCTCTGGCCACGAGTTGGCGTCTGTTGATATGGTCACGTGATCCCCTCAGAGCGATGACTTCATTGGTCGGACGAAGGTGGCCGCCGTCGGGGATAGGAGTGACGCGATTGGTCGATCGCTCGGAATCTGTCCTGGCCTGGGAATTCCGGCTCCCGATCACAGACATGTCAGACTCCATCCCTGATGAGAGCGAACCCCGGGGTGAGTTCTGTGTGACGGGGGAAAGTCTGTTGATGTGATGCTGCTGACGGCCTTTGCCGTGACTCCCTCGATAACCACCGCCGCGGGAGGAGGGATGAAGATGAGGCTGGTATGGCTGCTGTTGTAGCTGGTGCATGTCTTTGCCCTGGCTACCACGATGAAACGTGGGTGGGTAAACACCGTTGGCGTGTTCTGATCAAGAAAGAAGAAAAACAAGGAGAAGATATTACACATTAATGCCATTATCTAAAATGCGCCACATTGATTATATCATGGGGCTTGGGAGTAATAGCAGATAGTGTAGTTATTTCAACATGATATCATGTATCAGCCTGAGATTTAAAAAAAAAATCTGTATATAACTTAATTTCAAATGTCGACAGAAATGATACTCTGTATTAAAAAAATAGAAATAATTAAACAGACGTTGAAACTTAAGATTCAAATGGAATTTCATCAGTGCCAATCTATTTGAGAAATAAGCCTGAACAAGCTCAGTGGTATTCATACACGTATCGACGGAGTTGTTTTAAAGTTGACATGGTTTAGTAATCAGTCGCACACATTCAAACCACATGTAGACTCGCATTCATATGGGCGCAGGTGCTAACACGCATACGCACAATCATACATCGATACATTCATCTTTGATTCAGACTACCACACACATAGACACATACACACACACACACACACACACACACACACACACACACACACACACACACACACACACACACACACA
>JAUELJ010132006.1:0-10886 GCA_031471255.1 Dryodora glandiformis
TACCGTCCACGCAGGTCGTCTGTGTGGTCAAGGGAAACAACTCAGTCTTTTCCCCCAAAAAAGGGAAGTAACTGGTAATATTTTATTACTTCTCACAAACGCACGCATCTCCTAAATGCACGCTACCGGGGCCTCCCGAGCACCGTGCGTTTAACCGGATACTACTGTATTGATTTCTGGTGTACATTAGAAAACTGACAAAGCGAGATTTTGCCTTAAACTTAATCTGTACCCATAGTCTCTTTTACATTTTTGTACAGGGTACTTCAGATTCTAAACTTGTATTCTTATGTAATTTCATTGAACACTTTTTTTGACTTGCTGAATTATAAATATTCTTATTCTGCATAGAAATATGTGAACCAATAGCCTTATTTCGGTGGGAAATCTGCTTTTATCGATTAACTGTAGTTAAATTAGACAAAAGTAAATTTTACTAATTTTAGCTGAGAAAAAACTGGTGTCCTATTCCAACCCTCGACTTTACGACGGGTTAGTTTTGGTCAGTTTGTTTTAATTTTGGTGGACACATGATGACTTGAGAGATTCACAATAATATTTCAATTTTTTTATCATCTCCAGTCTCTAGAAGAGAAAGACAAGGGAAATGCTGCATACAAGAAGAAAGACTTTGAGACAGCACTCACACACTACGATAAAGCTTTTGAGCTTGACCCAACAAATATGACAATTCTGACCAACAAAGGAGGTTTGTTTTTATCCTTATCTTTTTATGAGAAAATTGAACAGTGGATGAATTAGTTGAGGTGTATAGATAATTATAACTCTTGTCTTCATGATTACAAAGTTTTGAAGAAATGCATGATATTTATTTCATATAATTTATTGGTTGTTATAAAACACCATCTGTATGTATGTAATCACTGTATATTATATATATATATTTCAATTCTTTTCCCCTCTCCCAGCTGTGTACTTTGAACAAGGCAACTTTGATGAATGTATAGCTACCTGTGAGAAAGCTGTGGAGGTTGGAAGAGAAAACAAGGTTGACTTCAAACTGGTGGCAAAGTGAGTTTTGATTTTTGTGTGTGTGATGGTTTTATGGAAAGTATAAATAATGTACATATATTCATTATATTGTTTTTTTCTATGGACCTCAAAATGTCAGGTTACAAGTGCAGACTTAGACAGCCAGTAAGTGACACTAAATGTGTTCTACTGTATCTTCAGGATTTGAGAATGAATGGTTGAATCAAGATTGTTTCTGATGTAGATCTTAATCTTAAGTACTTTGTGATTAGCCAATGGAAGGACATCACATGGATCCGTACTCAAAGTCTTACATGGTCAGGCCTTAAAACTTCCATAAAAAAAAGTGACACTACTTGGTTTATATAGGATGAGTCATTTGAGGAGAATGGTGTGTTATCATATTTTTGTGTGGATAACCTCAAGTTTGACAATATAGATTATTGTTTTGAGTGACAGAGGACTAGACACTTTAAAGACTCATATTTTAGAAATGTGACAAAATGAACAGTTTTAATCTTCTTTTTGTTTTGTTCTTTCTCTTCTTTCAGAGCTTTTACGAGAGTAGGTAATGCCTACCTGAAGAAAGACGACCTTGAAAACTCATTGAAGTACTTCAACAAAAGTATTTCAGAAGATAGAGTATCAGATATTGTGAAAAAGATACATGAGGTTAGTGCTAATTGTTTGATGATTCCAAGAAAAGCTTGAAATAATTTTTAACGATTATTTGGACATCGTTTGGTCCAATGTTTATTATTGTTGCATAGCAGTTAATGTGATGTGATTTTACCCTGTGAATATTTGTATCGCATTCATTTTCTCTGATTTTTATTTTATTGTTATGTTATTGCTGTTACATGTTTTGAATTGTTTTATTAAAATATTTTAAAGAAATTGATTTTTAAAAAAATGAAAAAAATGTAATTCGCAGGTTGAACTTAAAATCAAGGAAAAGGAAAGACTTGCATATGTCAATCCAGAGTTGTCATTACAAGAGAAAGAGAAGGGAAATGACTCGTTTAAAAATGGTAAGTGTCACAGAATTTGTTGAACTGTTCTTGTTAACATGCTACTGATATTTTATGACTTGTTAAAAAAATTGTAAAATAAAACCATAATGTGATGGAATGCATTCCATAGTGTATAAAATGGGGTTTCGGGTTTGAAATGGAGCGGTCATGATTATTTTTCTTGAAAGCAAACAAAACAAGGAGTGTTAGGGGCCTAACTTAAAAAGAAAATGCACATTGAATTCTACTTCTTTTCTTTTCTTTTTAAAAACTAAAATCAAAATGATAGATCAAGTCCAAGTCTCGAAAGACTAGAAGTGTCCTGAAATATTTTTAAAATGAGTAAAAATAATCACGGTACTCTATTGGCACACTCATAACTCTTTTTCAACACATTTACAAGAAAACAAGAGCATAATCAAGATTTTAAAACTGTATTAGCCTCGTGTTTATTTTGGTTGATTAGTGTGGTAAGGTGGAGGAAGTTTTTTTCTTGTTTTTGTTTTTGTTCTGTTTCTTTTTTTTTCTTTTTTTGTGACAGTCGTTTACTTATATCCATTTTCCTTGTGACGAACTGATTGCATTTGTCCACCCTCTGCAGGCAAATACCCTGACGCTATCCAACACTACACAGAAGCAATCAAACGGAATCCAACCGATGCTAAGATTTACAGTAACCGGGCTGCCTGTTACACTAAAGTGATGGAATTTGGTCTGGCCATTAGAGACTGCGACAAATGTATAGAATTGGATCCCAAGTTTAGTGAGTACCGTTACAAATCCACACACACACATACATACACTCTTTTACTGTCGATTAAAAAAGTTTTGATGTACTTTTACTTTTTGTTTGCGTGAACACGTTCAATTCCATTCAAATAACTTTATTTACTCCCCCCCCCCCCTTTAGGGGCAATTCAAATTACAGTTTCAGTAAAATGATAATTAAGAAAAATAGAAATAGCCCAGCAATTCATATGGGAATATGATAATACTGGCACACTTGATTATTTTAAAGAAGGAGTTAATGAATGCTTTGTTGTGTATTCGACAGTCAAGGGCTATCTAAGGAAGGGAGCTGCGCTGGTGGCCATGAAGGACCCATCAAAGGCATCTGTGGCCTATCAGAAGGCTCTCAACATAGACTCGTCCAATGCTGTAAGATCTTCTGTTCCCATATATATATATATATTTATAATCTCTCAATTTAATGTGAGGTTATGCTTACTTTATATTGATATGACAAACTTTCCTCGGTATTATTATGAAACTTTTGTAATCGTAAGAAAGCTGGTCAGATTTTGATAGAAATTTATACATTTTGAGCTATGAAGAGAGTTGCATGTGATTAAAGTTACCTGCCCCTTTAACACAACACCAAATTTGTTAAAATGGATAAAAAATCAAAACCACTTAAAACGGTGATATAAGATGCTGTGATACTACTTGGCTCTTAATTTAAGATATATCAAGAGACTGATGAGCCAGGTTTTTTTCATTTAAGACACATAGTTTAATGGAAAAATTGACAAAATGGTAGGCCACCCTTCTTTTTTATGAAGAAAAAAATGTTGCATTGTTCAAAATATGAGGATTTTGACTCAGTTCCAGGTGATTGTCATTATATAATATTTCTCCTTGTTATCTACCCACGCATTGAGATCATGATTCCGTAATAATAGATAATAGAGCTGAAGAGACGCGACCACATAAGAGATCATTCCACCTAATCCTTTTTGTCTAAATTAAATTGATACTTTTTCACATAGTCATGTATCCGGTTTACATTTCTTCAATGTCCAGGTGGACGCACCTGATGGCGTGTCGACGATAGGGCTATTTTATTATGTTACCATGATGTGCTGTGATGAGCATCAAAAGTTTAAAGTAAAAGTAAATAGCATCAGATGCCTTTTGCAACTTATTCTCTTGAGCTTGAATGAACTTTGATCTGTCTTTGATATACAACCCATATTTTAAAATTATTATTATTTTCTTCTGGAACATAGGAAGCCCTGGAAGGTTACAGAAAGTCGGTCATGGCAGAGAGTGAAGACCCAGAGGCAGTCAAACAGAAGGCAATGTCCAACCCTGAGGTCCAGCAGATCATCAGTGACCCCACCATGCAACTCATCCTTGGACAGATGTCCAGTGACCCCAAGGCAGCTAGAGAGTGAGTGCCTTTCAAAATTGTCGCTCTTTAAGAAATATTTAAGTTTAAGACCCTTTAGAACTTTTGGGGATCTCTCTCTCTCTCCCCCCCCCCCAATCAAAATCAAACAAAACAATTCAATTACATCAATATCCGTCCGTAGAGAAGCTATCCCATTCCTATTTCACCATCTGGGCCACTCTGTACATTTCGGTAATCATATCTATAATAATATAATATTCCCAGTCACTCCTTTGTTTTTGCCATATCCTGTAGTGCCTCCAAAAGTCAAATATGGTATGGAGTTCAAGATGTGTGATATGATAAGACACTGAGTGGCAGAGTGTACGTGTACTAATAGATTTACTTAACTTACTAGGATCATCTCGCACTCAGCTGAAAGTGAAAGGTCAACGCGGAGGAGTATGGCCAGCAACGTGCAGACACGTACAGTACAGACACGTGCACGCTTACAGCAATAATAAGATGATGATAATGATATAATACTAATACATTATCTTTAGGTCTTTGTCTGCGACTTGTCACAATTGAGGCATTTGGTCTTCTTATTTACTTTGCTGCCTCTTGGTTGAAATAATATGAGGTCATTGCTCTGTTCCCTTGGGTATTCTTGTCCTGTCGCAAAATGGTGACGAACGGTCTATATTTTTACTTTCCAAAATTGTCAACGATAATAATAGTAATAGTGGTATTTCTTTGGTTTTGTGATAAAGTGGTGTGTCTGAAACTGAAATTCTCGTCAGATATTTGATGTGAAGAAATACACACAGCTGTATCAAAAATCAAGAAGACCAGGAGGCAAAGGCAGTCGGCTTTCCATGATCCGCGGTTGAAGAAAATCACCCTGAGCGAGCAGAGTCCGCTGGCGTGAAGTAGGTGTGGCCCTATGCCCTTCCCGGAGCGATGCAGATTAAGTCAACATGCAGAGCTGTAGACCCGAAGGCCGAGGGACATTGTAGGGTCGTCATCCCCGTACATCATCTTAACATATCTAGTGTTTATTGTTTGTTTGTTATTTTGGTTTGCATATATATGAATAATTAAATTGTTTATTCTAGCAATTTGTTAGAAGCGTGAAAATCGACGCATCCAGTGTAGGTCCTGTGGTTTTACAATACTTAACATAATAGGTTGATAGGTTGAGTAGAAAGAGTGAACAAACAGAAGTAGACCTACCAGGTGCGTCAAGCAAACACCCCCCAAGGGAAGAAGATTATGCATGATATTAATACACATGATAGTATGATTACATCAGGGTTGACGCTGTGGGTGACACGCTACACTCCAACACAACCAGACGACACACACCTAGACAACACACCACAACAGCCAGGTCACGACTGTTGGACTATTTACCTCCAGGCGTTACATATATATAGAATATTATTATTATTATTGACGGTTGGCTGACGTCATTATACCGGGAGAGAGTTGGCATTATACACTCAACGTGATTGAGAGGTTGATAGTTCGAATCAGAGTGGTGATTCCACTATCATTACCCCCCTCCAACCCCCCACCCCCAACCCCCTTTCCAAAAAGAATAAATCATAAAAAACAACAACAAAAAACCTCGCCATTCTGCGATAAAAAAGGGTGTGTATGTGTAAAAAAAAAAGGGGGGGTGGGAAGGTGGGGGTGGCAACATACTCATACTAATAAGATCGTGTTTAGATTCACCCTGACTTTACTTACTTTCTTTTCCAGCACAGAGGCGATCCGTATTGCCACCACCCGTGCTATCGTGTTCTCTTCGGGCCTGCAATCATTGGGTTCGGATCCACCGTCTCCCAAACCAAGGCCAGGCCCTACAGTTGTAGTTTGGACTACTACCCCAGCGCCAGTCGCCGCGCCAGTGACCACCTCAAAACCACCCGCGCCAGTGACAGCTACGCCACAACTACCGACGCCTCTGGCAACAGCAACAACAACCCCACTCACGCCGCTGACAACAGCAATAAAAACAACCCCACTGGCGCCGCTGGCAACAGCAAAAACAACCCCACTTACGCCTCTGGCAACAACAACAACGCCACTGACGCCACTGACAGCTACGCCACCAACGCCAGTGACAGCTACGCCACAACCACCGACGCCACTGGCAACATCAACAACAACCCCACTGACAGCTACGCCACCAACCCCAGTGACAGCTACGTCACAACCACCGACGCCACTGGCAACATCAACAACAACCCCACTGACAGTGACAGCTACGCCACCGACGTCACTGAAACCGACACTACTGACAGCTACGCCATCAACACCACCACCGACAGCTACACCAACACATCTGACGCCACTGACAGCTACACCAACACCTTTGACGCCACTGACAGCTACACCAACACATCTGACGCCACTGACAGCAACACCAACACCTCTGACGGCATTGACAGCAACATCAACACATCTGACACCATTGACAGCAACATCAACACATCTGGCGCGATTGACAGCAACATCAACACCTCTGACGCTATTGGCAGCAACACCAACACATCTGGTGCCACTGACAGCAACACCAACACCTCTGACACCACTGACAGCTACGCCACTGACAGCTACGCCACTGATCGTTACAACAAAGCCACCAATGTTACAACAAGTTGCGACATCGACACCAACAACAGCTATTCAAAAGACACTGGAAACTGCCCCAATAACAATGCTGATGGATATATTGATAGCAACACAAAGGCTCCAGTCGCCACAATCTTCAACAGCACCATTTATCCCACCACCATCATCAACACCAAAAGTAGCACCACCACACTTAGCAGCAGCACAACAATCAGCAGCAGCACAACAATCAGCAGCAGCACTACCACCAGTAACAGAACCACCATCATTAGCAGCAGCACCACTACGGACACTTCATCTCTTTTTGTCAGACTTGCACCTGTTGAGGAAAAGGTGGAATACGTCAGTGATATAAATTGGCATGGCTCAATTCTGGAAAAATCACCGGCGACTCATGGTTTTTCGGATATCCCACCTTTTACGTGAGTACAGTATCTCTTTGTAATAATACCAAAGATAGCATTATCTTTGATAATAACTGAGGTCGCACGGGCATTGGAAGAATAATCACGGGCGGTCTCATAGTAATGTGGAAATCTTTTTAGTAGAAGGGAACTTTGTCAGATAGTTGCTTTCCCCGGAAGTGGAGAGAGGAAGTAAACAGCGAACAAAAAGAGACCTGACTGAGGAGATCGTCTATAATCAGAAGTAGAAAAGCTTTCTGAAGTCTGAAAAGACAACATTTTGTTCCGATCGCTTCATCACCAGCTAACTTGCTAAATCATGCCAAAGTAAATTATATTTTCCTCAATTTTTAGACCAAATTTTTCAAAGTTAGATGGTTTTATGGTTCTAAAACTAAAACTAAAACGTTGTGACTGGTGGTGGACCAGTGTTTAGTTTAGTTTAGATTTAGAGTTTAGTTTACCCCTTGTGGAGTCAGTTCTAGTCTGCTGCCTGTTTCCCATTTTCAGTTTTCCTGCTACTGCTGCTAATCCACCTGAAAACACTCTCTACCCCCACCCCTTTACTACTTTTTATTATGATTTACCATAAATTTGAGTTTGTTGCACACACTAAATTACTTATATTGAAATTAAATTGTTGTGTAGTGTTACTAAGTTAGCCTTAGATTTTGACTTAGATTTGATTTAGATATAAAGTAAAGTAAAGTCAACTTAATGTTGAAGGCTTTGTATTGTTGTTGAAGGCTTTGTATTGTTGTTGAAGGCTTTGTATTGTTGTTGAAGGCTTTGTATTATTGTTGAAGGCTTTGTATTATTGTTGTGAAGGCTTTGTATTGTTGTTGAAGGCTTTGTATTATTGTTGGGCGTGTGCGCTTTGGCCTAAAATCATAGCGAAGAATTTTCTAGTGTTGGTGAGTTGTTTTTTGTCTCCATAAAGGGTATTTTCAGTGTGGGATATGTTGGTAGGTATTGTGTACGAAGGTCTTGGAGGGGTTTGCATTCACAAAGGGTGTGGTCTGTTGTTTCAGATGTGTGTCCACAAAGTTGGCAGATTAGCTGTATTTCCGTTTTAATGCGATGGAGATGTGCGTTAAGGGGAATGTGTTTTGTTTGTAGCCTAAAGATAGTGGTCTGATCTCATTGTGGTAGGGAGACCAGGTATCATCATATATCTGAAAAATGTTAATTGGATATAAGTTTTATATAGTTTAGATGAATATGTACCTAACAAGGGAGGAAGCAATTACCTCAATTTTTCTAATTTTCATATTATGAAAAACTATAATAAGAGTGATTGCTTCATTTGAATCATGCAATGTTCTTCATATTTCAGGACAATGTAACATACACAGGGGCCATGAGTGGTGATGTGTATGTGTGGCATAACACAACCCTATCTAGAGTTGTTCAAAAGGCTCACTCAGGTCCAGTGTTTGCCATGTACACCACACTCAGAGACGGCCTCATCATCACCGGTGGGAAAGATATGTCGTAAGTTTTAAAGATTTGCAGTGGAATTGAATAAGTCAAGACAGTGTGTTTGGTTGATGTTTTTTTTTTTTTTGCTTTTCTTTGCGGATGTTTAGATTTAGAATTCTTGCAATAATTGATCATATTATGGTGTGTAAAAAATTGTTTTTAGGTTAAAAGATGTCACTTTATGTCAGAATTGTTAACAAACCTTTCACATTTGTTTTCATATTTTAAAGAAATCTTTAAGATGAAGTCTTATCATGGCCATGTTGAGTTTTATTCCTTTGTTTTTAAACCAGCTCCAAGGACAATGGTCCATTGAAACTTTGGGATCAGGAAATGAAAAGATGCAGAGCATTTCCTCTGAAGGAAGGTGGATCTAAGGCAGATGTGGTCAAATCTGTCTGTAGAGCCAAGGTTTGTGAACATTTTGTCTTGCAGTCAATCAACAACAAATTAGTAGTGCAATAGAAGTACATTTTATACATAACATTTAGCCTTTATTAGGTTTAAAAGACTGAATAATATATCGAGTTTTGTTCACCTGAACAGATTGTGAAAGAGAAAAAAATAGGATGTTACTTCTAGACAAATAGATAAACTGGACTTGTTGGTCCTTCTCTTTACAAAAGTATTTTCATTAGTTTCATGTCAATTAATTGAAATAAGTATTCTGAAATGTTGAATTCACCTTCTTTTGCATCCTAAATTTCCAGGGCAAGATACTGGTGGGAACAAAGGAAAATTCTGTCATTGAGGTGGCAGAAAAAACAGGCAATGTGCAGGTCATTTTAGCTGGCCATGCAGAAGGTGAGGTGTGGGGTCTAGACCGGCATCCCACAGCATCCAAATTTATTACAGCAAGTTATGACGGCTCTGTGCGACTATGGGATATCACCTCAAAGGTAATTTTTTGTCGTGACTCATTTCTCCCATCATGTGAGAGGCATGTGTGAATAGCTACACTGAATCAATGTCATACAAAGAAATGAAAAACACATCTGCAAAGAAAGTTCAGGTTGTGCTAAAATATCCAAGCACACATTGTTTTATTTATTTATTTATTTATTTTTGTTCAGAAAAATGTTTGTCCACTTTGTTGTCAATTCTAAATTTTATATTTCCTGTCTTGTCTAAAGCCCATTTTTTCATAGACTTATTGCTAATTCTGATTTGTCATGTTTTTTTTCTTAATTATTATCACCAGTCTTTAGTTGCTAAACTCGATGTTGGAGCTGCTAGGTCAGTTGCCTTCAACCCAGATGGAGAAATGATTGGTGTTGGTATGAAGACGGGAGAATTCCTTGTGTTGTCAACCGCAGGACTGAAGTTGTGGGGCAGGAAGAGAGATAGAGCTGGAGCCATCAACGACATTAGGTTTGTTGCATGAGATTTCATCACTTTTTACATACCATTTAACATGTCTACATATTTTTCATTTTCATTTTACAGTGCTGGGCTTATTACTGGCTTGTGTTAAATTTTATTATGCATAAATTGTCGTAATTGAGTAATGGATAATGGATTATTTTGTTTATTTTTGTGTCCTTCACAACCAGTAGTGTTGAATGGGAAGAACTTGACAACAAAGGAATATTTATTTACGTCTTGTCATTGCTCTTTTCTTTCCTTTTTAACTCAATTTCAGATTCAGTCCCAATGGTAAACTCCTAGCTGTTGGCACAGAAGACTGTTATGTCGACTTCTATGATCTGACTCAAGGACCAAGTTTGAATAGGGCTGGTTTCTGTAAGGGAATCTCAGGTTTCGTTCAAAATCTGGATTTTTCTGCTGATGGTGCCTTTATACGGGTAAATAATATGAAACACAAAACAAAACAAAATATGGGTGAAGCAAAAGAAATGATCTGCCGTCTTTTTTTTTTTTTGTAATGGAATTATTACAGTTGTGAGACAAGATTGTAAAGACAAAGAGGAATATTAAACATGCATTTAGAAAATCATTTCCATTGAAGAAGGTTGCAAGAAAAATTATCTATGATTTTTTTTTAGGAGGGAAAAGTTATTCTAAAGAAAAAATAACTGGATCTTTTGTTAGGCTTTTTATTTTCGTATTGCTGCACTGACGGCGGCGCGGTGGCCGAGTGGTTTAGGTGTTCGCCACTAGAACCGAGGGTCAGTGGTTCAATCCCCAGAAGCACGAAAAGTTTTTCTGCTCAAAATGGTTCCAAATGGTTCCTAATGGTCACCAAAGCGCGTCGCCGGGGCTCTATCGGGTAGTGGA
>JAUELJ010133116.1:0-17879 GCA_031471255.1 Dryodora glandiformis
CAGGCCGGGTTACGATTTACAGGTGACCTGGTCACCCATATATAATCGGCCTTTAAACAAATGCATACTACTAGTCGTAACTCCCAAAGTGTTAAAACCTAGGAATTCACAGTGCTCTTTTGTAAAATTCGGCAAACACTAAAATCTGGAGAATTAAAAAAAATAATTTGGTTTCCTGGGATGGATGGCCGATGTGGGATACACATACTATTCAAATAAATGAAATCAAGAAAATCGCCCTATCCATAGAAAATATTGATCACTAACATCCTGTAAATAAACTCACGTCTTTCAGACCCCATCTTATAACATCAAGGATGTATTTCTCACTGAATGTGGTTCCCTCCATACTGTCTCCAAAATTCCTTGAGAATTACAAGAGATATAATATTAAGTGATTAAACAATGGTGATTAAATAATGGTGATTAAATAATGGTGATTAAATAATGGTGATTAAATAATGGTGATTAAATAATGGTGATTAAATAAATGGTGATTAAACAATGGTGATTAAATAATGGTGATTAAATAATGGTGATTAAATAATGGTGATTAAATAAATGAGATGATGACCACTATGTTAATAAAGATAATAATAAAAATTCTGAACATGTTTTGAATGGAGACATGATAGCTTAGTAGTTAGCACGTCAGACTACAGGCTGTAAGGTCTTGGGTTCAATTCTTCCTTCCAGGGCATGAGTTTTTTTCTTCCTTGGGCAAGATGTTTCACTGCAATTCCTTCACTCCACTCAGGTGTAAATAAGTACCTGGCTGCTGAAATATTGTAAACACGCCTAACAGCAACAGGCTGCAAGTCTTATACTATATGCTCTGTCTTTGCTGTTGGTTGGGGGAGAGAATTTGTCATTGTAAAGTGCCTGCCACGAGCATAGAGTATATAAGTATCATCTTTTATGAAATTTTAATGAACACCTAACTAAGACTTGTCAATACCGATCTCTAAACTGCAGATACCTTTTACTTTCATGAAGTAAGAAGCTCTACTCTATATATACTGAGTTAGACAAACATTTTTGTTCCGCTGAGGCAAATAAACACCAGATCCAAACTGGGAATGCCAAGGAACAGAGACGATGTTTGGTTATTTAGACATCGATGGCATCACTACTGCTTGTCATTTCATTATTGCTAAAACTGGGCACTCATTACGGTTTCTTTACCTGTGTTGGAACGTGTCCTGCACATGCTGTTGTAAATGCTCTGCCAAAGACTTTGTGACCTGAGAGCTATTAGAATATGCCCTTTGATGTAAATTGTAGACGGCCGCCTCCTTCAGACTATTAGGGTCAAGGCGACCTGTCTGTTTACGTACTAGAGAGAGGTCAAACTGAAATTAAAAGAATTCAAATAATCAAAATGAGAGAGAGAGAGAGACAGAGAGAGAGAGAGAGAGAGAGAGACAAGAAAGAGAGAGAGAGAGAGAGAGAGAGAAAGAGTCACACACGCATACACACACTTCGAAATGGAAAAAGTAACTCAATATATGCAGAATAAAAATGTTAATATGATTTTGATCAGTAATGAATAAAGCCAAGAATAGAAACCAAAAATAACCCCCTCCAAAAATTCCTAGTAAATGAACAGCTAACATGGTTTGGTTTAAAAATCAATAACAACAAAACATAAAATAAAGACTATATAATATATCAACAAAAAATCAAAACTCTGTTCCCATGTGCTCAACCCTTGTCTTATTGTACTGATGTCATGCATTTCAACGACCATTTTTACTTACTGCTTGACACATTTCATGTAGCGTCATGCCTCGGGTGGGCTCAGCAAAGCCTCCCCCTATGGACGTGACGTAACTCAGGACAGATTCTGGGAAATGGTCCAAATCCTACACATAGGAATTGGAAAACATCAATTCATGCATATTAGCTAAATAACTGGCAAAAGTAAGAGAAGACTTTTGTTGATGATAAAGGCTATACCAACATAGTTAACTAAATAATGTTCATCCCGTTACAGGTCTTTGCTAACTATGTGCACACAAACATGACAAAATGCAAGAAGACTTGGCATAAAAAGCAACACCAACCAGAAGGCTATGGGTTGCGGCACTTGACTTTGTCAAAATGCACTTTCATTAAAATGAAGCTTTTCTTGGACTGCATTTTATAATTGTACATGCTCATTCTCCAGTACCATTTTAGATAACAAGAAATAAATCATGCCGGCTACAAGGCAGTTACAATCAACACATTAAAAAAATAACCATGGATAGCTTTGTCAATGGGTTGACACTTCTCATAACGAAAAGGTTGAATCAAAACTCTAGGTATAGTTTTACGGTAAAGCTTGAATTATGATGTAGGAAGCATTTTTTAATTTCATGTCACTGCTTTTCCCCATTTCAGTTAAATGAATTTGATGTCCAAATTTTTACACTTCCGTTTTTTTGTTTGTTTGTTTGTTGTTGTTGTTTTTTTGTGTGCATTTCTCAGACATTTTTGTTTCATTTTGACTTTCCACGCGATGAATGTAACAAGTAGAGCATGTCGTTGAATAAGCTTTTAATCGATATTAGGAACACTCACAATGATAGAAAACCAAAAAGTAATTCAAATAAGTAAGGAGTGAAATAATAAAAAGGCCTTTTTAGAGACATGTGGCAATGTTAGTATTTACAATTCAACTCACCCTCATCGCTTGTACGTTGACATCCCCTTGCCTCTTTGACAGTTTTGAGCCATCTCTTAAAAAATTATGAAAAAGAGAAAAAATTAATCAAACCTTATCAAAATGAAAGAACCGTAGCAAAGAAATTTATTGCACTTTCAAAGGGGCCCTTCCCCCATTTTATTGAACATTGTGTGGTCCAAAAAATCCATTACAACACAAGGTATGAGATATACAAAATAGGATTACTTAAAAACGTACAGTGGGCTCATCACCGCTTGTCTTAAATCTTATGCAAAGCAATTACAGCTTATTAAAGCTGTCCTTACACCGCAATGCAGTATAAAAGGAAATTTGATCAAGAAAGAAAGAAAGGACTACTTAAAAGAAATCATATTCTTAAAACCTGAATTCTCACGGATTTACGATGAGAGGCAAGTGTCCAAAATCTGGGGGAGTCCATCCAAATGCCTTGTACAAGAGTATGTGCTTAGGGGTGGAGGACAACCACTCCTACCAGACAGAAGGAGAAACAAATAATCTTTTATTGTGTGTTGAGAGAAAACTATGACAAATATAAAGATGGGAAGTGGAAACACTGTATTACAGTAGTCTCTTAACCCGTACGTTGCCATTTTCGACATTTGTCGAATATAGTACACTGACTGTTTTGCCATTGCCACATTCGACATTTGTCGAAATTCTCACTAGCGGCATTTACTTAATTGTACATCATAGTAGCATTTTAAGAGTTATTTCCCTTAGTCTAGAAATGTTTCTTCGAGCCGTGGTGCTTTGTTTAACGTAGTTTACACCACAATCATAGAATTTAGACAACTTTTATCAAATTAAGCACCAAGCCCTGAATTTTTTACAATATATTCCTATGAGGAATCAGTTGAACAACATCATGACTGATTCAGGAAATGAAATGCTGCGCAAAAAGCAACGATTCATGGTCTAGCTATTTTTTTAATCACCACTCATTCACAACCATTCATTGAACATTTCATGAAGTTATCTGGTCTCGTTCAAGAGTTCTAACTTTTTCCCCTTAGCTACCCCCTCCCCTTACTTAGAAAAACGTTTGGCAATGGCAATGCAGTTAGGCTGAAAATGGCTGGCAATTGTAGGGTTAACACCCTTCTGTCTCAGATTCAACTAATACTAGGAAACCTACTTTTTGCAATTGCCATAGAAACATTAACTAGATGTAGACCCTCTTGAAGACAGCCTGACCACATAGAAACAGTGATTTAGGGGTTGAAACCTGACCTATCTTTTCACTTTTTAAATATTTCTGTACATTGAATACCATATTATATCACTCTTTAGTGCATTTCTACCTACCAATAGGGTCTACTATTGAAACATACCATGTCACATACAATAGTTTTCTTGCATGACATAACCATAAGACAAAGATTCTATATTAAAGTCTTATCTAACAAGATGAGATTTTCTTAACTTAGTCTAACTAATTCACATTCTCTCTTTTCATTATGTTTCAATTAAATCTGATACTGCAGACCTAGATGTACAATGTTTACACAATGACAAATGGACACGTTTAACAGTAACAGCCATCTTACCGATCCCCGCAGCACATGCGTGATTCCCATGTAATGGTCGTCCACCACATTGGCAAAGTGGTACGTGGGGTAGCCATCAGACTTCAACAAAATCTGAAAGCCAAAAAAAAAGGCAAGAATCCAAAGAATAAAAAGATCTATCAACATCATCATTAGCAAGAATGGGGATTACAACTTACAATGGGGAGGGGTAATTCAATACATGCAAGGGAAACTATAGCGTTTTTGTTATATGACCATAAAATATATTTTTGGTTACTCCACTATGAACAACTCCTTCATCATTAGCTAATCATTATCAGTTTTACCCACCGTTTCAATAGGCTGGCACATATAATAACGATAATAATATGAATAATAAAAATATACAATTCTATTGCACAACTTGAATCAGAACAGTATCATTTCTGGTCAGTTAAGAAATAGTGCCAAACACTGGGAGACAATCTGGTGGATTTCCACTCGAACATTTGAAAACTGTCATTGTCAATAACAGTTTTGTACTTTGTGTGCTCACTGACCGGCAACCAGTGTTATTGAATTACGTAAGATGTAGCCTAACTGCGCCTCAATATCAGTATCAGACAGGCAGAGTCCTATTAAATGCCATACTTAGGAGAGTCAGATATGAAAATGTAGGAAGTAAGACAGTTGGAGATATCACAATGTAGGAAGTAAGACAGTTGGAGATATGACAATGTAGGAAGTAAGACAGTTGGAGATATGACAATGTAGGAAGTAAGACAGTTGGCGATATCACAATGTAGGAAGTAAGACAGTTGGAGATATGACAATGTAGGAAGTAACTCAGTTGGTGCACGTCTTACCGGATCCCCTTCAATGTCGTATATGTTGTGTGAAGTGGTTCCTTTGATTAAATCATTCCATGGATCTGGTGTTGGTTCCAACTGTATCGTGGTGAACCAATCAAAGGAATTAAAGGTAAGAATTACAATATCTAGTCAATGAATATCATATCATAATGAATCATACCATGCTATAGAGCGGATATGCCACAGCCTTTGAATGCTGTTTACAAAATGCAATCACATGTCACAAAGGTATAACAAAGTAAATCATTGAAAGGCAAAGTTCTCTATCAATTGGACTTTATAACAGTTTACTGTGTCAGAACTTTTTCTTTTCAATGTGTAGGACCATTCCAATTTTCGGCAGTCCTACAAATATTGAATATTTTAAACTGATTTGTTTGATTCTTGTAAAAAAATCCCATCAACACAATTAGGTTATGTAGTGCTTGGAATGAGTAAATTGACAGGATTATATAAAGGGCAAGGTTATTTGTGCCATGTGGTGCAAATAACCTCACCGATTATTTGGGCCATATAAAGAATTTTCACTAACTTTCACTAAGAGTAAGAGCGGCAGAAAAAATTCACTAACAGCAGGACTGTGGTGGCGGGATAGTCATATGGAACATGGTTTTTTTAATTCATTTAGTTGTTTTTTCTTTATTACTTATTTACTTTTTGTCTTTCTTACTTACCCGCCATCGCAGCCACCGTGAATCACCTTCCGCTCTCAACTCGCATTGGTTGAAATTCTTTACATGGCCCAAATAATCTCTGAGGTTATTTACACCACATGGCCCAAATAATCTCTAAGGTTATTTACACCACATGTCGCAAATAACCACTCTGATAAATATAAGTGTGCACCTCAGCTGTGGAATGGCATCATCTGTCATTACTAATAATATCACGGTTGGGAGCGGCACCCCCCCCCCAAAAAAAACCGGGTCAAAATGAGTTAATGCTATTTTTGGATACTTGAATATCTTATTGACATGATAAAAAAGTTTCTTTAAGAACCACATTTTGGTAATTGTCATTGTATGAGCACTGACTCCATCACAAACTAATGCTTAATTAATTACTACAAGCAAGGAGGCTCTAAAAACCTTGCTGACAGGTCATTCAGTCATTCTGCCCCACCTTTATGGAATTCACTTCGTCTTTTACGAAACACCCCCACAGAAGTCACTTTTAAAACTAACCTAAAGACTTATTTGATGAGATGTTATATTTTATTTTTTTTAATATGTATTATGCATGATAAGATTGTATGATCTTATGAATAATATGTATGGCCACCTAGAGCTGTTTTGTAGACGGGAGTGGGCACATTATAAATATTATTATTATTATTATTATGTATTCAAATCTTCTTGTATTTACTCATTGAAAACAAATTTAACTAGAGAGCTATGTATTTATGTATCTATGTTTATGAAAATGTTTTTCAGAATGTGAAAAAAATCAATTGGTTTGCCAAAATGGAGATTGCTACAATGAATTATGGGCCTGTGATGGTGATAAAGACTGTAAGGATGGCTCAGATGAACAAAACTGTACCTTGAAAGAATTGAATCAGACTTGTGATTCAGACATGTTCCGATGTGCTACCCCTCTGAATGAACCCCATTGCATATCAATGGATTGGAAGTGTGATAATGATAACGACTGTTTTGATGGCAGTGACGAGAGCAATTGTAAGTAAATTGGGCATTTTCTCTATCAAATTTCTAGAAAGTATTATCTTATCTTATCATGCATAGTGGAGGATAGTTGAAATTGAAACATAATGATCTTATAACTTAGAGTATCTAGGAAAAGTTATTTCTAATAACTGTAGAGAAAACTATTGTCAAGTTATCTCGCTTATAACTTTGAAGTAAGCATCTGGTTATACGATTTGACCTAATTGTGTCGATCTGCTCTCTTAACAAACAAAATACGATTTGACTTTTCTCTAAATAATTGTTATTTCCTTTTAGGTGAAGGCGTTGTCAGAACATGTTCCTCTGATGAGAAGATGTGTGTGAAAGACCTGTATTGTGTGAAGGCAGACTTTTTTTGTGATCAACAAGAGGATTGTCAAGACGGATCTGATGAGTGGAATTGCACATACCCTGGTAAGATATAATTTTACATACATACAAATTAATAAATTGTCATTGTATACATTTTGTTTTTTTTTATATTGTCATTAAGTCAATAAAAGGGTCGATTTTTAAAATGACGAATTGGACATATTTTCCTTTCAATTTATTCCAAAAGATGTATTGTTTTCAAACCCTTTTCTTCACCTTTGTTTTCAGTCACTCCAGAATCAAAGTGTGAAGTGAATCAATTTGATTGCAATGGTGATGGTTCCAAGTGTATCCTCGACAGTTACAAATGTGATCAGAATGATGACTGTGGCAACTTTGCAGATGTGAGAGAATGTCCTTATTCAAGTGAGTATTGAATAAATAGAATAATATGAAAAACTAGAATTGGAATATGGTACAGAATAGAATGATTTGGAATTATTATTCCATTTTGTCTTTTAATAGGCAGTATATAAAATCAGTGTAATTGGAAGGAAAACTAATGTGCATTTTAAAATTTCTTTCCTTTCCTTTTATGATAATTGGTTCTGAAAATTTTCTGAATTAAGTTGTATAAAGGTAAACATTTTTAAAATTGTTTCTACTGCACAGCTCTCGAGACGGGTATGACAATCAGTGTATTCATAAGTGTCGTCAATTTTTATTCCCTTCTTTTCAACTATCAGTGAAGTCAATTTTATGAACACTGCATTATATTACTTTTTAGTTGACAATTTTAGTAAATATTGTTTTGGTTGATTTGATTTATTTTGCTGTTGGGCAAAAATATTTGAGGTGCCTCTAAAAGGCTCTATATCTGTAACTCCTAACTGCATCTACCATCTTACTGTTTCCCACCTCTCTTTAAAACTTCATTGTGTTTGTGTGATCTCCTAACAAAATTTTGTTTAGTTTTTTTAAGTTCCCTCACTTTTCTTTGTTTATTACATATTACGTTTTTGTGATCAGAAAGTATTGTCATTGTTTCCCACCTTGTGTGAAATAGTTTCCACCTTTTTTATAATTTTCCATAATTTGTTATTGTGCGAAAATTATTTTTTTAAAGGGTTCTCGGCTTAAAACCACCTCAAATATCAGTAACTGGTACTGTTTAGCATCTGTCTATTTAAACATGGTCTCAGCAAACAGATGGATGAGATGAGGTACAGTCTCAGGAAGTTTTAAATATGATTCAAA
Organism: Dryodora glandiformis; assembly: GCA_031471255.1. NCBI lineage: Eukaryota > Metazoa > Ctenophora > Tentaculata > Cydippida > Dryodoridae > Dryodora > Dryodora glandiformis. The sequence continues at coordinate 8,330 of JAUELJ010133116.1, forward strand.
GTGATGAAATGTCAAGGTTTTTGTTCACTTTCATAGAACAGACAAACAAGTTTTCTTCAATTTACAAAAATGAAATCTGCCCATTTTGAATTGATGAGAAGAGGCTCAATTTTAAGTTTACTGAAATTATTGGATGTTTTAGAAGAATGGGTTATTGACAGAAGTGTCCTTTGACAACTTTACCAATTAGAATTTGTCGTATTCCCCTCCCATGATAGATTTTGTGAAGATGCATGCTATGTAGTCATTGTTGTTACCAAATGTTCTTGTAGTTTAAGGCAAGAGAACCACATGAAGTTAAATAATTGTCAAGTTCCTCACTCTATAACAGAACATAAGGCCATGCATATGTTTTGTGGACCGCATCACAAGACATTGTAAAACCATACAAAGCAAAAATGACAATCATTACTAAGCACTAACCACTCATACAGTGATAATGAAGTGACTAACTAAAACAATAGCCCCTCGAAAAAAATGCAGTGATGCAATGCCCGTGTCTGGTGTAAGGATCCTGTTGACACTTGTCAATGTGATATTTCAAGTGTGATTTCTAAAAAAGTATAATGTCAAACTTTTTGAGTTTGGTTTTCTTTTTTTATTTCTTGACTTTAACTTGTCTTTTTATTTTTCTAGACATGTGCAAGATAAAGAATGGTGGTTGTCAGGAACTTTGTGTGCCAACCTACCCCAAGGGACGTGTATGTGAATGCAATGCTGGCTTCAAGCTGGTGAATGGCTCCGAGACAGATTGTGAAGATATTAACGAATGTGAAACTCTTGGCAAATGTTCTCAGATCTGCATAAACAGGAAAGGATCTTACAAGTGCGAATGTGAGAAAGATTACGTCTTGACAGATCATCGTTATTGTAAAGCAAATTCAGATACTCGCCCTGCATTGATTTTTTCTGATGATTACGACATCCGTCGATATGAGATGACAACATACCACTACACATTGTTGTTGGGTAAAAAGCCTGCTTTAGGTGCTGTGGCAATGGATTTTGACATCAGAAACAACATGGTCTACTGGGCTGGAAGTGACTATGATGGCGTCCACAGGTAAGTCGATACTTTTATTCTTTGATCGTAATTCAATTCATTTAGGAAATCTCATAGATTGAAAAATTGTCCCAGTAACCTGAGGACATGGGGACTCTTTGGCTACCATCAACAGTTTTCTCAGATTCCCCAGGGATCTCTATTTTTAAAAGCCTCAATTTTTTTTTTTATGTTTCATCTTTTTGTATATTTGTTTTACATCTTTTTAATTAATCTTGTCCGTTTTCCAGCACTGCGGCTCATGTTAATGTATTCAATTTTGCTGAACTAAATAGATCAGTAAATGAAAAAAAATTATGCTATTTTAATTTTTTTCCCGACAGTGGTGACTTGAAAACCTACGAGGTGAAGTCGTGGTCATCGGAAAATATCAAGACAGCTGATGGTTTGGCTGTGGATTGGGTGCATGGCAATCTGTACATCTCTGACACTGGCTTTGATCACATTGTTGTGTCCCGACTTGATGGTTCCAGCAGCAAGATTCTTTTGACTGGAGATATGGAAGAACCAAGAGCTCTCGTTGTGGATCCTTACCATGGGTAATTCTTTTTCTTTATTTCATATTCACTTACTTATTTATATCGATACCCTCGATTTTTATCTGGCCCAATGTTTTGAGGCAAAGTTTCAATAAGATTAGTGAGAAAGGTTCTTCAAAAGATAGTTGATTCCAGTGTCTGCTTTTATTTGGAATGGTCTGTTTATATTTGTAAAATTATATCCATACTTTCTCATAGATGGATGTACTGGACTGACTGGGGAAGTGATGCCAAGATTGAAAAATGTGGTATGAATGGAAAGGAGCGCCAAACCATTGTTACTGAAAATCTTGCCTGGCCAAATGGGCTTGCAATTGGTAAGTGATATGAAAATGGCAAAAGAGCAGTTAACCTTTTCTTTCTGTCATTTAAAAAAAAAGTTTTTATCTTAAGATGCAAGTTTGAGAACTTGTGATGAAATTTCTTTTTCCCTTTCCCTTGTAAAAATGGGATGGGAGAAAAAAATATTGCTATTGAACTCAAAAAATGTCAAACCTGGTCTTGGGGCACTGTACTTCAATCGGTTACTTTTGTTCCCTTTTGTAAAATAAAAAGACAAGATGGGCATGGACAAATTTTAAAAGCATATTTGATTTTTTGTCTCTTCAGATTATGTTGACAGCAGACTTTACTGGGTTGACGCCAAACTGCACCACATTGCAAGCACAGATTTAGATGGTAATGACTTCCGACTTGTGCTGAAGGGTCACAGACATTTGGGTCATCCATTTGCTGTCACTGTCTTTGAGGACTACGTTTACTGGACTGATTGGGTGGACAATTCTGCTTTCAAAACGAGCAAATTTGGAGGAGGCAACACCACTACCCTTGCTATCAACCTGAAAACGCCCATGGACATCCGTGTCTTCCACATCTACAGACAGCCATCTAGTAAGTGCCTCCTTAAGTGGTATTTTTTATATTGTCATTCGTATAGAGGCTTGTGTCTTGTGATCTTGGATGCAATGAAAAGGAAGTGGCACTACAAATAGCAGTCATGAGCGTATTTCAAGGTAGACTTTTGGACAATTTTATGAATACTTTGTTGTTGAGAATTTGAACAAAAAATATACTCATTTAATAGTAGGCTTAGAGATGTTACTGTTGTGCTGTGGCATTGAAACAACAATTATTTAACCCTAGAAGTGACATGGGCCGATTGCTGTAAAGCCACGGCAAATTTAACATTTCCGAATGTGAAAGTGAATGTCCCGATTCATCGGCTTTGTTTACCTTAGTTAGTCAATGAACCGGAAGTGTTTATGATAAAGTAAACCTTTTATGGGGTCAACTCTGAGGTGACGGCTCGTTCGGGTTTCGTATCGCATTTTATAGGAAAATTAGAGAGGCCGATTACATCGGCCCTGGCGCCACAGCGGCAAAACTAGGGGCCGATCTAATCGGCCTGTGTCACTTCTAGGGTTAAAACCTTTTTTTTTTTATGAAATTATTATTTTGACATTAACCCCAATAGACTGCAATACTTATTATTCCTATTATTCTCTTTACAGAAATGAATTATTGCGGTGCTAACAATGGTGGTTGTTCCCATCTCTGTTTGCCTATACCACAACATGTGACCAGCACCCAAATGATAAAGAAGTCGGAATGTGCTTGTCCTAGTGGCATGGTCTTGGATGATTACTACAATTGCATCAATGGTAGGTGTTTGATATGGTTATAGCTATGAAATTGAATTGTAATTGCTATTGCCAATCTCATAGTTACAGACATTTAAATTTAAGATAGTTGTTCTATACAGCTTCTGCTATTTGCCTTTCATGTATTTAGCCCCGCTTAGGAACAGAACAGTTACAGTGCAAACAGGGTGAGCTAGTGGTGTAGTGGTTGTCGCTCGCAATTGGATCGAGGGTTCGAATCTTAGAGGACAATAAATCAGAGGTGTCGCCACCTTTTAATTAACCTTCATGTGTTGTTAAGTACATTAAACTAAAAACTTTGAAACAGTGCAGCCGTGTTTACATTATTATGTGTTGCAGTCGACTGTTTAACCTTCTAATTTCGTTAAGGTACCATGTGAAGTTTAATGAATAATCATCAAAAATTTCATTGATGGGTCTGATAAAAAAAAAAGTCTTGTAAGGGTTTAATGGAGATGCATATATGAGAACCCAATTCTTAATAACAACAGTACATCTACTGTTAGTCGATAGTTTTTTCATTTAGCGTGGTATGATTATTTGAAGCTGAACAGCAGGTTGTTGTAGATGGTCTCTGGTACTTAGTAGGGGCACCTTTTGTTTGTCTTTAAGTAATCCCATCATGTAACTTATATTATATGTTCTGTTCTCTTTCTCTATCTGTGAATGGAAAAAAAACAAAATTGAAATTGTTTAAATTTAATTCCTCAGACAAATCCGCAGTGACTTCTAAACCAGTGAATCCTGATGGAAATCCTGACGGAAATCCAAACCGCCCCAAGACTGTGAAGCCCACCACATCAAAACCTGTTGTTACTGAGAAGCCTGTCAAAGAAACTACCCAAAAGGTGGAAGTTACAACTAAGAAGCCTATGGAGGCTACCACTGAGAAGCCCAAGGAAGGTACAGAAGTTACAACAGTAACCAAGAGTAAGGAAGAAACCGCAGAGCCAAGTCAAGTTACTGTGAAGTATGGAGAAACTACTGAAACAACTGTGCACAAACTTGTTAATGGGACACACGAATTAGAAGGAAAAAAAGAATCTCCCATTGGACATATCGCTGGCATTGCTGTTGCTGTCATACTGAGTGTTTCTCTTTTATTGGGCGTTGTAAGTTTTCAAAACATTTTTTAAAAATTAAGATTATATTCCTTGTAATGTTTCTTCTCTTATATCATGGTGTGCGCGCACATCTGTCAATAATAGCAAATTAAAATTTGATTCTTTGCCCACCAGTGTCCATTTACATATTGTTATAGTGGTCATTCTGTGGGTGATTGAACACTGTTGGGGTTGTATCTTACATGGTTGTATTTGACCTACTGGATTGTAGCAGATAGTTTGCATGCACCTAAAGTAGGCTTTACTTCAGTTCTTTCTATTAACTAAATATGTCTTATTTCTTCAAACTACATTGCTCACACCGTATTGATGTTCTCTATTGTACCAATCTTAAAACTCTGTTGCTGGACTGCATTCATGTGGCCTGTAGCTGTGATGGTAAAAGGTTATATTCACTATTTTAACTTGTGATTGTAACAGAAGGAATTAGTTGATTAACTGAAATCTTTTTTTATTATCTAAATGCAGGTTGTATACCTTGTAGTGAGAAGGTACAAGAAAAAGAATGTGAAATCAATGAACTTTGACAATCCTGTGTACCGCAAAACAACGACAGATGATCAGTTGATTATGGATAAAGATGCAGCAAACTCACGGTTAGAAAGAGAGGTATGTACTTAATTGAGATGCTTTCTAACATGATAATTCAGTTCATAATTGGTTCTGGTAGGGTCTATTTTTATGCCATCTTTTTTTTCATGCCAACCAATATTTCCTGGTATTGAATGACCTAATCTTGTGCTCTTTTTTTACAAACAATTAAAAGAACAAGAGGTGTTGAATTTGCCATTATCAATGTCACAACGTAGGTTATGTTTCTGACCCTTATTAACAGACATTAATGTTTTATTGAAGATACAGCTTATTTACTTGTTATATATCATGCCAACATATTATACATTGTAAGCACTATTGACCTCTTCCACAGAGTATGCAGCCTTTAAATCAAGAGCCTGAAATCGTGTGATCTTTCCATCTTATCAAAGTTTTGATCATCATCCTTGCACATCATCAAAAGTGTCGGTGCCAAATTCTGTTGGAAGAACTTCATTCACTTGAGTAATGATGAGAGTCACTTGGCTGAACACGACTTGGAATTAATGTGGCCGGTTATCTCTATTTCTTCTTAAAACATGGATTATACTTTTAACTCAGCTGTTTTGTCATAAAGCGTGTCCCTTTCACCTCTAAACATCAGCACTAAAGTTACTCAGTGTTGTGGCTATGTGCCTTTAGCAAACCATCTCTTCCAAATTGTAAGAAAGTCCCAAATATTTATTAAGGTATTGAGAATCATTAATAACTTTTTGAAATTAGTTAGTTCCGAAAATGTGTGTCAAAGGCACTCTTACCCATTTGAAAGAAATTCTCCATTGTATTTGAAATTCTCAAGGAATGTAAACAAGACTAACAATGCCTCGTTAAAGGTGTGCGTCTTGAGTGCCAGCATCTAGTAACCAAATACGTGTGCTCAGACCAGACCGGAGATCCCCATGTCCATGATGGACTGGTTGATGATGTGTTGGAAATGAAACGATATCATCATATTGAGACCATGGCAGCAATCTGCTTATAACCCATCTGCTTATGGAAATGAGACATTGGCTCTGGATATAGGCTGTGATCCCCTCCCTCCCCTCCCCTCCTGAACGCTTTTGTGTACATTTATTGTTCTTGCCTGTACAATCTTGATTGGGGTGTAATGTTTGAAATCTATCAATGCGAGTTTCTGATGAATCATGGGTAAGGTAAGGGTAACAAATTAGGTCTTGTATTGGGGTGGGGGTGTTATCTTTAAGTTGTCATATTTTTTTAATCAGTTTAAAAGGAAACGGGAAAAATCAAAACTTGATAGAAGTATCAAAGGCCTAAGAACCATTTTTTTTACCTTCCAATTATCATGTAATTGCATTCCAAATTGATGGTACTGACATAGTGATGTTAATAATGTATATTTGGATTTGTTAAAATGGTCCATCAAATTTCAAAGAAAATCATCGCTAGTCAGTGAATAATTGTAATATCAGATGGTGTGGTTCTTAATAGAAGTAAGTAATAAATTCTGATATCTAGTGAATCACAATAACTTACATTTTTGTTTCATTGATATCATCTTTTATAAAGGAGGGGATTAAGTTCTCACTTAAAGCAATTTCAATTTGTTGAACTGGACAACTTTTTTGTTATTACATTTTGACGAAAATGTTTATTTATTTTATGAGTGTTATGCCACAATTTCTTTCAAAAATCCATTTCTGTCCCTCCAGAAAAGAAAGGTCTTATTATTTTCCTCCTTTCATCATTTTCCTTTTTTCACTCCCTCGTTTTGTTGTCTGGATTCATTTGTTCCTCATAATTTTCATCATTAATCTGAAATTCAGATTTAAATGCTTTAATACCATGTCATTATCATCAGGTTGCATGATGAACAAGCCATCTGCTCAAACTTATGGCACAAATGTGGATATTAGACAAAGAATGATGATTTATTGCATAATTTGAATAAGCATGAGAGTTGTGAATGCTATGTCAGCAAATTTAATTGTTTTGAAAGTGACTCATGGGTGTGATAAATGTGAACTGATTTTTCTAGCTTATTACCATCATCATATCAAATTGTTTGAATAGGATTATATCCTTTAAGTGTTCTGTAAGAGAAAAATTCATTCAAAGTTGACACTGGTAGACTAACTTTGCATTAGCCAACTTTCAGATGAGCTTTTGTTTAGCAAATGATATTAACAGTTCGCCATTGATTTTGTGGTTGGATAAGGTAGAAAATCAGGTGGAGTATATGTATTGTACATATTGTAAATTTCCTTCCGAATGCCAATTTCATATTCATCACATTTTGTAAACAATCATGTCATTCATTGTAAGACAGGACTTGATATTTGTAAAGGATATTGCTCATGTGTGAATGTGTAGAAGGGATATGGGAAAATGTGACTGTTTCAGATTACTTTTGGATATCAGCGCGAGTCAAAGTGCAAGTTAATATGACTGACTGAATACAATAAAGATCTGGAAGACCCTCAATTCATTCCTTATTATTCAATATTACTATATAAATCCTCCAAGTTTTTCTTTTTAATGAATCAAAAATGTTCAGTTTTTCATTGATTTCACTAGCTTTCACAAATCGGAAGAAAATTTCCCCGAGAGTTGAGAGGGTCTACTTCTCATATGTTGTTGTTTTGTTGGGTTTTTTTGTTCATTTATTTAGTGCCCTTGGAAATGCGATCTGAAAGATGTTACACTTTTAACTTTTCTTTAGCATTACACTTATTTAGCTGACATGAGCTTTGATAGAATATTTGTTTAATTGTAAAATGATTCATTAGTATCTATATTATTGTAAATATCTTGAATGAGTAAAAGAAATTTTTTTTTTTTTCTTAGGCTGTCACTGCTAAATATTGAAATATAAGACTTGGTTTGTGTCATCTCAGGTTAAATAAGAGCCATGGAAGTAATTTACAGTGATAATAGTTTGCTTTAATGAGTAAGTGTTATGAAATAATAAGCATTTCATCGTTTTGTGATAATGATAATGTTCATTTGATTTATTGTTAATGCGTTCCACTGCATTGCTTATGTTTGATATCGCATTTGTTGTTGAAATTGTTTCTTGAGATTCATTAGAGATGAAGAAATCTCCTTTCATTGCTTTTATTTGCCCTTTGAGTCTTGGTTAAAAAAATGTAATTCGTAAAATTATTGAGCATGTGAGTAATTTATTGGGAATGACTGGCGTTTGTGTGAAGCAGACACAAAGTATAGATACACTTTTCACTTTGAAGAAAGAAGTGGAAACTTGTGGGTTAATTTCACTGGTAATTGAGTCTCAAGGACATTGTAAGGTCTGCTTCTCCTGAAAGATGTATATACTTTGGAATAAATGAAATGGCTATAGATGTGACTGACGAGTGCTGTATGAATTGAAAAATATTATCTATTTTCTTGCTTGTTGAGATTTGTTGGTTTTTTGTTTCACGCTAGTGACTGGTGGTTGGCTCTTGTGGAGTCGACTTTGATGAAAAAGACTGAATGAAATAAATGATAACGGAAGTATGAATGTGTGGTGATGATAGAGCGCAAGTATGAGTGTTTGGTGATGTATCTGAATTGTGTGCTTGTTTGATTGATAGAGAGCAAATGCCAACAATGGTCATAGAAAGTGATATGGTAAGAGTTTGCAGAATAAGTCTTGCCAGTGACCTGAAAGTTGTGATTGATGATTGAACTGAGAAATGTTAATGATATTTATTGAATGTTCTGAAATAAAACGAAATATGACAATACAATTTTTTTATGAATTGATTGTTTTTAGGGTAATCAAAAACAGCATGAGGGTAATCAATGGCTGTCAAAGCAATAGATGCCTATTAATCTTTTCATTTACTGAAGTAGCCAAGTGTTTATTTGTTTGCCACATGATTGGATCAGGGGTTCTCCATTGTATGTCAATGTCATGCTGCAATGGGATGGGAAGAAAGCACTTGATAAGGAGCTGTAGTGTTCTAACAGTTGGGGAACTGGAGACCTGCTATTACTTAATGCCCAATACCAAAGGAGAATGACTGGAGATGTATTTGCTTGCGCATTCTTGGAAAGCCGATCTCGGCAATGGACAGAATATTATTTCATTCTCAAGTCTCACGGTGGTGATGTGCATGCAACAATACCAACCCTGAAAACCATGATTTTAAAAAAGTAGTCTGCACTTAGACTTGGAGGTGATCAAACTTGGTAGTAATGGAAGCATTTTTTCCCAATAGTCTGCAACCTAGTGAACATGAACTTTTCAGTTCAAATTGGTTTGAATTGAATCGTAGTAGTTGTAGGATCAGGCCTATGTTGCATGCTCCTCCCAGTTGACACACCTGGGCAACATTTTATTTCTTGATTGGTTTATATACACAACTTATTAAAGCTATCCTTACACTTACACTGCAACGCGGTACAAAAAGGAAATTTGATAAAGAAAGATTTGTTTATATATGGGAATGACAACTAACTGTGTGTTCACAAATCAATGAATGAACACTGTCCTGCTCTTTTCTTTGTCTTCTACTTAAAACTGCGTATTGGGGCGTGCGAGTGGTGTAGTGGTTAAGTCGCTTGCAGTTGGGTCGAGGGTGACACTGGGTTTTCATTTCA
>JAUELJ010133117.1:0-10879 GCA_031471255.1 Dryodora glandiformis
TATTAATCCTATGGATAGAGCTTTTGAATCACAAATGTGAATGGTAATCCTATACTACGGGGGTATCAATGCAATATTAATCCTATGGATAGAGCTTTTGAATCACAAATGTGAATGGTAATCCTATACTACGGGGGTATCAATGCAATATCAATCCTATGGATAGAGCTTTTGAATCACAAATGTCAGGAAATTAAACTATACATCTTTCATTGTAATAACAGCATGCATTGCTGTTTGTATAATATTGGTAATAACAAATTCAAAATATTTGATTCTCATGCTAGAGATGTATTTGGGAAACAGTCTTTTCAGGGCTTAGTGCAATATTTACAGAGTATTCATGGAGGTACTCAGCTTTATGAACTCAAAGGAGTAAACATTCGTAAATAAATGTGACACAAATGTTATATTTGTAAACAATGTGGTGCAATAGGGCTATATTCAATGTGTTACACAACTATCAAACTGTAGTTATTGGATTCCAATACTTTGGCTTCTATTGCTGACTATAGAAATAACTTTGGGTGTGAAATAGGCAGAATGAGAAACATCTAACATGCAATGATTTACATATATATACAGCACTATAACTGTTAATATTTGTGGTACTAAAGATTCAAAGTTATGGAATGTTAGACTGCACTTCAAACTAGGACAGACATTTGAAACTAGAAACCTTAATTTTAACAACTACTGTGAATTAAAACACAGGGTTTTTACACAGGGTCTTAACAACAATCATCTTTCTTCACTTACATCAGTGTACACACTCTTTTCGGCGCCGGTAATGGATGATTCTCATCTAAAGTCTTTGTTTGTATATCTAGAGCTCTTTTTAAATAACATTCAGCTTCTTTGTATTTTCCAAGTTTCCTAAGGACGGTGGCCAGGTTATTCAGTGTAGTCGCCAGTAATGGATGATTCTCATCTAATGTCTTTGTTTCTATATCTAGAGCTCTTTTTAAATAACATTCAGCGTTTTTGAATTGACCAAGATCACTAAGGACATTGGCCAGGTTACTCAGCGCTGCTGCCATATTTGGGTGATTCTCACCAAATTCATTTTCTGTAAATATCATGCATATCTGATAGCAGATCATTGAAGCTTCGTATTTACCTTGATCTTTGCAGATTGTCCCCATTCTACTTAAACTCTTTTCCAGCTGGTGTTTCTGTTTGATTGATTGAATATGTTCGATATAGTATTCGAGTCTCTTTGTTAGGGCGACAAAATGAGCTACAAGTGGTCTTGTAGCTATAATATCGTCCATGCTATTCCCATCATATGAATGGAGAATGGATATTGCTTTCATCACATTTGACAATAGATCAATTTCAACTTGCTTCTCAATACGTTCATTGTATATCTGAAGACAACTATGTACGACCTGATGCACTCGAATTTGCCTGGTTTCTTCTCGGCTCCCTGTAAGAATTAGTGAGCACGAAGTTATGTGATCAGCGATCAGTTCTTGATCATCATCGGGCATACATTGTGATACGTACTGGACGACATATTCCAGTGATATAGACTCGGGAGCCACAAACGACAAGAAACGCATAGCATGCTTTATGACATCTTCATCTTCGCTGATAAGTCTGTCGATGGCAATCTTGACAGCACTCGTCATCGTTTTTCCATACGTCAAGCTTGTTTTCTGGTATGCTTTCTCGGTGGCCGCTCGCTTACCTTGGCTTAGCTTATCGAGATATCTCTCCCAAGTAATGTCTGGTTCTGTTCTGCTCACACGTTGCATGTATGTGGCTGCGCATGCTAGAGCTAATGGCTGGAGGTCTAGAGCCTTTGCTACTTTGACAGTAATCTCTTTACCACCCAGTACACCTGATATGCTGTAGAGCACTGTAATCGCGTCTTCAATGGTCATACCACCACTGAGAGATACGTGTTGAGTACGAGAGTCGAGAGCAATGGATTGACAGTCCTGGGTGGTGACAAGGACCTGACCATTCTTACTCGACTTCTCTCCAGCGCTAGGCCAGTACTTACAAACGGACTTCAAATCTGTCACGTTATCGACAATCAACAGCCACGAGGAGTACTTCAATACTCTAGGACTGACGAGGGCCTTTAGTTGAGCAAGTTTCTCTTCCTGACACAACTCTTTTGAAGTCACGATATTGATTATGTAGTGTTCATTACACCGGAGCGCATTTGCAAACTCGATATACGATTGCAACAGCGTATCAATGGTTGAAGCATCGAGTGTAAACACAAAACTCACTTCTGATGAGTGATCAAAAACCTCATCAAAGAATTTGCTGCCAATCTGTCTGGCCATTTCACTCTTACCACAGCCAGGATTTCCCGACAGATACATGACACTGATCTCACCTGGCTTCGTCTCTCTTAGGTGTTGCATCGTGTTGCAGATACTTTTTACTTCACCTGATCGATCGGTTGTGTCATGTGATGGTTTGAGAGGGAGAGCACAAAAGGGACTTGGTTCTTCGTTACGTTTCCTTTCCTCTTCTAACTGTTGCTGAATGTCACGAAGTCCTTCTGTGGGAAAACATTTCTGCTTTATAACCTCCTGGACTCCTGTTGTATCAGCATTCAGTGCTGTGAATGCAGTAATGACCTTCTGAACAGATCCTTGGAAAGCCACGTCAGTAAATGTGCCATCTTTGTCGTGTGATACCTCATTTCGGAACTCTCTCAAGTCATCGACACTTTTGCGTACAGTTGGATTAAGCTTATGACGCTGTCCGACGCTGTCCGAGTACAGGATTGCATAGAACAAACAAGTGCAGTCCCATTCACGAGTGTTTCCGTTTTGCATTATATTAAGAAGTCGTGCATTTTTATTTCGATTTCTTTTTGACTCCAGGTTGTAGAAGTCAGTTGCGTTCTTGGGTATATCTTGCCACTGGCCGAGAGAAGACTGGAAATGAGTGTCCCACTCCTGCTTAAACACATCCCGCAAGACATCGGGAATAATGGTGGTGGTTATGTAACAAGCCCTGAAATAGTTGAGCTGTTTGTCTGTGTATTCCATGGCAGCAGCCATCTAGAGAATCAAACAAAAATCAGTTACTGTTTAGTGAGATATAACAAAACAGAATTGACCGTTGAATAACCAATAAAAATGACCATGAGACTGGAAGATATTTGAAGGACATAATGATATAGATAAGTTAGATGCATGCATTGACTGTATCTCATAGTTTTGGGCTGAACATATCACCATGCACACACACACCGCCATGTGTGCAAATATAAAAATAAAATTCGATGTTTTTATATAAAAATGCGTGAATCAAACATTTGTCTCAACATCGCAAGGTAACTGGACGATCGAGCGCCGAAACATTCGTGGGCCAACGACAAAAGGGATTGCGAAACGTAAAATCTTATGTCTTTGTTGTCTTCCGTTTATTACTAGTTCGTCAGTTCTCGCAATACGAACCCTAAACTCAATATTTACAGCTGTTATGGTGAGATAAACACCACTAAACATCAAATACACTATAGGACTTTTATACTTATCAAAGTTAGCTCTAGCAAAAGTAAGAGTTAAATGCAATTCTAGGAGTGAAATTCAAACGCATTTATACAACGTTCGTTACGGTCGGTGGTGGAGTTGAATTTGACTCCACAGCACATTCCTTTGTGTAGGCGTGGGGTAAGAGTGGAAATGCAAACTTAGCTTCGTATTTGATGTTCTTATAAATTGGTGAATCAATAATCTGGCTCATTGCAAGGTAACTGGACGATCGTGCGCTGAATTTTCGTGAGCCAACTACAAAAGGAATTGCGAAAAATTTGCCCTAAATCTTGCATTGTCTTTTTGTCTGCCGTCACTTCACTTGCAATACGAACCCCAAACTCAATATTTACAGCTGTTATGGTGAAGTAAATACCACAAAACATTCAATCAACTATAGGACTTTACTTATCGAAGAAAACTCTAGCAAAAGGAAGAGTAAAATGCAATTCTAGGAGTGAAATTCAAACGCATTAGACGGCCGCGACGGAGTTTGAAAAAATTCAAGCCACACGAAGCCCAAACCATGAAATACTTCAGACAAACCAGAAGAATGGCAGACCTGTATACACACATGTCATGTAGACATTGTCTACTATCGTGGTGGTAATACTTACTCTTTAAGATCCATGAATCGCATCTCCACAAACAGTGAGCGAGTAGTGAGCGTGAACTACACGAAGCACTTTCACTTTCTGTTCGATTTCCTGTTGATACAGACAACATGACGTCTGGTATGTTTGCATACATAATTAATCAGTACTTAATGTTGACTTAACATTTACAGTTATTATAGTGAAATAAATATATAGAACATCAAATATACTATAAGACTTTATTTATGGAAAACAGCTCTAGCAAAAGTAAGAGTTAAATGAAATCAGTTCTAGAAGTAAAATTCAAACTCATTACAACGGTTTGACACGGTTGGTGGTGGAGTTCAATTTACAGCACATTCCTTTGTGTAGGCGTGGGGTAAATGTGGAATTGCAAACTTCGTATTCGATGTTCTTATAAATGCGTGAATCAAATAAATCAAAAATGTGGCTCAACATCGCAAGGTAACTGGACGATCGTGCGCCGAATTTTCGTGGACCAACGACAAAAAGTATTGCAAAAAAATTGACTTAAATCAGTCTTGTATAACGCGAAGATACATTCATTTTCGCGATGTTTACATAATCCGAGGCCTTCAATTGAACGAAAAGACAATCATTGGCGTCTTTAGTCATTCATTGATGAAAAATATACTTTCATTTGCGTGATCATCCATATCATTTACAGCAACTGAATAGTCAAGTGCGCAGATGTACAATCATTTAAGCAAATATTACATTCATTAACATTTGTATCACATAGATGGTCATTCAATTGCATTGTTAGGCAATCGTTAGCGCGGACATGACAAACATTAGTGCGACTATACAAGCAATAGCACGTTATTAACATTCAATTACCAAAAATATATTTTCATTAAGAAATAGGCGCTACTTGGTCCTTATCTTACACATTTTGCTGTTCATTTAGGCGAAAAAGACATTCATTTGCGCCAATTGTATAATCAACTCCATACGTGGGCTACGGATGGAGTTACACAAATTATCTTACTATCACGTGTGTGAATACCTGCAAGGTTTCTTGTACATTTAAAGTATGCAACTTTTTCACAGAAAATTCAGATAATTTCCTTTGGACTTAAATTCATTCCGCTGTAAATTTAGATTTAAAAATTATTTAGATATTTACGAAATCCTGCGATCTCCCATTTTAGACTAACAAAACTATAGACAATGGTGAGGACAGCATATTATTACATTCAAATTTACTAACATTCAGAGAAAAGCCATATATTGACTTAAGAAAATCGATATATTTTGCGGAATTTAAAATTGTGTCCTTATTATTTACAACTTCATATCATATCTGTACAAATATATATCAGTTGACTTGTGTTTTTGAAGAACAACTCCGTGTCGTCCACAAAATTAAAAAATTGCCAATCAAGCTCTTAAAATAGGTTGTTTCAAAATTCGGAACAACTCAGTCATTTTTCCTTCGTTTTCTACGATTTGGTGCTGCCGGATGAAAATGAGTTTTTTACCACGAGATTTGATTGATAACACCTTAGGGTTTTTGTTAACAAAAAAATAAAAATGACGCCATTCCCTTTTATTATTTTTTCTCGGGATATATGTTAATATTTTATTTCTAGGATATTAAATAAAATAGAGTGTTCGACATGATCACAAAATTATACAGTTTCGTGGGACTTCATTCTTTCTTTCCGCCGAACATTAGCTTTCAATGGAAATTCTTATTATTAATTCCACTTGAAATAAAGTTTTTCCAAAAATGTTGTATTTCATACCACACAATTTAGTATTTTTTAATGTTTTATAATTGTCATGTTACAAAAAGTCCTAAACATGTGGAATTATTTAAATGATAAAAACTGATTTTAGATGAGAGTGCGTTCATATAGAAATGATGCAATTTAGTCACAAAAATAATGAAATTTAGTTCCCCAAAAGATGTAATTTACGAATGAATTGCACCATTTTTAACTTTGATTTCAAAATGAATGTATTTAAGGACATAATTAATTTCTTTGTTTGGCTTGTGAGTGTTTTGCCTGGAGGCATGCGAATCGATGTTTTGATATTCTAAACAGGTAAATGTCAAGCTGCTCCAAAAGAAACTCAAAGCAACTGCCGTCGTTATAAATTAACCAAGTGTTCAGGAGTTTGTTGTAGAGCATTCTAGATCGGTTTTTAATGATGATATTTCGACCACCTGACACGGTAAACTCAATGTCTAAATGTTTGAAAAACCTTCATTCAAGAGACAGAGTCTCCTATAAAAAAACATTTTCAGTCAGTGTTAGTCAGATCCTATTAGAAACCATTTGATCAAAATTAGTTAGAAATCTTATTCAAGAAATAGTCTATTCAAAACATACAATAGCTCGTTATCATTTTGGGTCTAAAAAACCTAATACCATTCATATTGCTTTACAACCAATTTGACTGACTACCTTTGACTGAATCAGTATCTAAGAGCGCTTGCGTCCTGTGGTTGACAAAACACAAGTCTTAGTATGAATCCCATGGCAAACCTGTTAGTTATTCTTTTTCTTGTTCACTTCATTTCAGTAAAAGGTTACCATGAGTGTGAGGATGTCAACATTGCCGAGTGCTTCACAGTTTACGAGTCTGCGTTTACAAACTCTGGAGCAGAAATTCCCTTGAAGGATACTTACTGCAAAGCATACGTGGTAAGGAAAACGATCACGCTATTATTGTTAAATGCTGACCAAGTTTTCTGGGGAATATGCTGGATTTGCTAAACGACTTGTATTTACTTACAGGAGTTTCAGGATTGTTTTAGCTCCAACAAAGCTAAAAAGTGTGTTGGCGATGCTATTGATTTGCTTCGTTTTTTGCTTCACCAACACATGTTAGTGGACAAGAAGCTGGATGTTTGTCCGCATACTGACCTCCACAAACTTGAAGCACTTGTCCACGGTATGTAACGTTTAGAAATATCAAATACCTTAGAGTTATATGTACATAAAATGAACAAACGATTTGACGTGTTGTCTAATAACAAGACTATAGACGATCTCGAAGTTTCTATATACAGTACTGATCGGTTGATACATGACTGGCACAAGTCAATTTAGCCCTCGCAAACTGTATGTTTGAAACCATAGTATGCATTATTTGTTGTATTTTACGGAATATAGTTAGTGAGTAGCTTATAGCGAACAAAATATATGGCTATAAATAGTGAAGTATTTGAAGACTATTGTCGCTCTTTTATAGCTCCAGAACATCAAACAAAGATTGTCGAGCTGAAAGATGTAGGTGAGTGCAACATGACAAACTGTTTAACAACGTGGAAGCGTAGAAATGGTAAAAGCACTAATATAATTTGCATGTTATAATTTCGCCGTTGTTTTTAAAAGCATGATTAGCTTGGATATGTTGAAAAAAACCTCGTACAAATAACGTTGAGATGTTTCTGATAAGCTCTGTATGGAAGTGGTTCGGTTTTCTAACTAGTAGTTTGTGGTCATGAATGGCATACAGTTAAACGAGTGCGTGCGGTAACTTGTACTTCGTTATCATCTGTCGAATATGTTTGTGGATTTCGTAATGAATTTAAAAGCCCGTCACTAACACATAGCCGTATGTAATGAGTTATTAAATTTTAAAGTTTCGGGAAGCAAAAGGTGTATTTTGTCTTACTATAGATCACTGTACATTATAGGTTGCTAAGTAAGGTTACTGTATGACAACGAGTTCAAATCCCGTTTATCTTCATTAAATAGTTTGATGTATCTATTCCAGAGTCAGATGATTTCGATGCTTGTGCTGCACAAATTAACAACGAGTGCGCCGTCCAACTCGCTGGTGAAATGAGGAATGGTAGCAGGTTATGCGAGGCCATTCATCACTTCCATGCATGCTATAAGAATTCTGAGATACCTTGTGATGGTGAGATCTACAACGATTTCCTGACGGACATGGAGAATGGATACACCAAAATGGATCAACTGTTGAAGGAGATGCCTAAAGTCGGCAAAATCTGTTTCATCCAAGACGAATGAGTTTGTTGCTTTGCAGAAAGTTAAAATCAACAAAAAAATAAAATAATAATTAAACAATGACCTTATAAGCTCAGCATGTCGTAATGATAAATAAATAAAATGAAATTAATAAAATGTGGTAACTACTGAGTGAGTGGGTGTAAAGTAAAATATACTAAAAAAAGTAGTGAATCTCAGATCTGTAATATGATAAGATCTATTAAAATGTTAACACAACTGGTTCTTTTTGTTAGAAGTCCTGATTGTGCTCATGGCACATAGTCCTCTAGGTAAGTCGGTTTGCGTCTGTCCCTCTGTGGTCTGGTTCTTGTTTCTGGTGTCTCTTGTAGTTCCGTTGGTTTGTCTTGTTGCTGCGAAATTCGGAACAACTCATTTTAATTTTCCTTCGTTTTCTACGATTTGGTGCTGCCGGATGAAAATGAGTTACAGACAGACACTGGCAGAATATTTTATTTAGACACGGTAAAAACATTCAGCTAGTTACATTTAAAAGATAATATGTTAAAAAGAAATAATAACATACTGTAATAAAAACTATTTAGTTTACAAGTTTGCAGTGTAGGAGTCCGTTTTTTAAAAGAGAGTATGAATACCCAGTTTAAATTTTGACAATCTTTCAGTTTCACGTATATTACTGGGTAGATTATTCCAGAGTAATGCCCAGTGACTGTACCTAAAATATTTTTTGATATGTTAAACATCATTTTAGCCTTTTGTTTGGTTCTTTTGATTTGAAGTTTGTCCCAGCCCAGCCCATTAATGTCCTCTGAACAGACATCATAGCTAAGGCCCGAAACGACTCTAGCAGCACGATTTTGGAGCTTTTGAAGTTTATCGGCCAGTTTTATACCCAGACCATCCACGAGATTTGAGATTTGATTGTTTAATATGGGATATATGTTAAAATTTTGATTCTAGATTATTGAATAAAATAGATATATGATATATCGAGCACTGTCATGTCAGTATAGACACCACCTACTTTGATTACAAAATTATACAGTTTCGTGGGACTTCATTTTTTCTTTCTGCCAAACATCAGCTTTCAATTGAAATTCTTATTATTAATTCCACTTGAAATAAAGTTTTTCAAAAATTTTGTATTTTATACCACACATATTTAATTAGTAATTTTTAATGTTTTATAATTGTCATGTTTCAAAAAGTCCCAAACATGTGGAATTATATAAATGATAAAAACTGATTTTAGATGAGAGTGCGTTCATATAGCACTTATGTAAAACGAAATGATGAAATTTAGTTCCCCAAAAATGCAACTTACGAATGAATTGCACCATTTTTAACCAATTCTATAGATTTCAAGGAAACGCGTGTGATTTCAAAATGAATGTATTTAAGGACATAATTAATATCTTTGTTTGGCTTGTGAGTGTTTTGCCTGAAGACATGCGAATCGATGTTTTGATATTTTAAACAGCTAAATGTAAAGCTGCCCAAAAGAAGCTCATAGCAACTGCCGTCGTTATAAATTAACCAAGTGTTCAGGAGTTTGTTGTAGAGCAATCTAGATCGGTTTTTAATGATAGTATTTCGACCACCTAACACGGCAAACTCAATGTCTAAATGTTTGAAAAACCTTCATTCAAGAAACAGAGTCTCCTATAAAAAAAACATTTTCAGTCAGTGTTAGTCAGATCCTATTAGAAAACCATTTAATTAAAATTAGTAGGAAATTCTATTCCAGAAATAGTCTATTCAAAACATACAATAGCTCGTTATCATTTTTCCAGGAATCCCAATATCATTCATATTGCTTTACAACCAACTTGTCTGACTACATTTGACTGACTCAGTATCTAAGAGCGCTTACGTCCTCTGGTTGACAAAACGTCTTAGTATGAATCCCATGGCAAACCTGTTAGTCATTCTTTTTCTTGTTCTCTTCGTCATTTCAGTAAAAGGTTACCATGAGTGTGAGGATGACAACATTGCCGAGTGCGACACAGTTTACGAGTCTGCGTTCACAAACTCTGAAGCAGAAATTCCCTTGAATGATACTTACTGCAAAGCATACGTGGTGAGTAAAACTATCACTGATGTCATTATTGTTAAATCAGACTGACCGAGTTCTGTAAAGAAGATGCTGGACTATGTCTCACTGAACGGCTTGTATTTACTTACAGGAGATTCAGGATTGTCTTAGCTCCAACAAAGCCAAAACGTGTGTTGGCGATGCTATTGATTTGTTTCGTTTCATGGTTCACCAACACATGTTGATGGATAAGAAGTTATATGTTTGTCCGCATACTGACCTCCACAAACTTGAAGCACTTGTCCACGGTATGTGGCGTTTAGAAATATCAAATGCCTTAGAGTTATATGTACATATAATGAACATTCAAAATATTTGACGTGTTGTCTAATAACAAGACTGTAGACGAGCTCAAGGTTTCTACTGATCGGTGGATACATGACGAGGTACTGAGGTACAAGTCAACCTAGCCCTAGCAAACTGTATGTTTAGTTTGCATCATCTGCTCGTCAAATCGTGATATAAAATTGAACTTACAAGCATCACTTGTTGTATTTCACGGAATACGGTTAGTGAGTAGCTTATAGCGAACTGACTCAATTTGCAGATGTCCATAAAATAAATGGCTATATATAGTAAAGTATTTAAACGAGTATTGTCGCTCTTTATAGATCCAGAACATCAAACGAAGATTGTCGAGCTGAAAGATGTAGGTGAGTGCAACATGACAAACTGTTTAACAACGTGGAAGCGTAGAAATGGTAA
>JAUELJ010134225.1:0-10871 GCA_031471255.1 Dryodora glandiformis
AGAAGGCGAGGTGTTCTAAGACTCCACTACCCGATAGAGCCCCGGCGACGCGCTTTGGTGACAATTAGGAACCATTTGGAACCATTTTGAGCAGAAAAACGTTTCGTGCTTCTAGGGATTGAACCTCCGACCCTCGGTTCTAGTGGCGAACATCTAAACCACTCGGCCACCGCGCCGCCGTTTCACAGACCTCTACATTTAATTCTTCCCAAGCTGGTGGTGCAGTGGTTAAGGCACGCACCTTCGTTCTGAGAGGCCATGGGTTGGAATCCTACTCTAGATTTTTTCCGCAAGACCTGCTCTGAGTTTTCAAGGCTCAATCCCACAAAGTCCTATCACAGACAGACTATAAAACCAGAACTGCCACCTTTTAGACGACCTTCGTGTGTTGCAAAAGGAGTTTAAAACTATGAACTTCGAAACTTTGAAAACACGTTTTTTTCCTTTTCAGACATAAAAAACACAAGAAGATGACCAGTGTCAAAACAAAGAAACGTTTTGTCTATGTGACCTTCGCTTTTCTTTTCCTTTTTGATGGAATTGAATATGGTTAGTATTACCTTCCATTTTAGCAATAGACTTAGATACATTACATTTCATTCATTCATTCATTCATTCCTTCATTGATTTAATCATTGATTTATTCATTCATTCATTCATTCATCCCTTCATTGATTTATTCATTGATTTATTCATTCTTTCATTCATTTATTCATTCATTCATTCATTCATTCATTCATTTATTCATTCATTATCCATGCATTCATTTATTCATTCATTCATTCATTCATCCATATATTCATTTATTTATTCATCCATTTATTCATTCATTCATTTGTTCATTCATTCATTCACCTCTTCTTATAGTTATAGACAGGACATGTGTATATGAATAAGCAGCAAATTATTTGTTCTCATTGTTATTATGATTTTAGTAAATTCTTAAAATCATCATCATCATCATCATCATCATTATCATCATCATCATCAACATGGTTCTTCTTTGTTGAATGTTTTTTTAAAAATCAAACGTCAAATTCAGGATTGATATTTTAGTTGAGTATGAATATAAGTTTGTTTTATATATATTTGTTTTTGTTTTTATTTATTTATCATTCATTTTGTTGTTTTGGGTTGTTTTGGTTTTTTTTGGATTGTCCCGGACATTTTAGATTTGTATTGATGGTGGATTATTTTTATTCTTTGAATGTCCAGCGGTCATCCTTCCCACCCTTTGGCTGTACCTGAAAAACACGTATGACGCCCCAGGCTACATGCTGGGCATCGTTCTGTCCTCTTACAGCCTGGCTACATTCTTCTGCTCTCCAATCATTGGAAGGTACGCTTCATTCATTCATTCATTCATTCAATCATTCCTTTCACTTCAGCCTTTTTTTGTCACATGTTCACCAATCCTTACTGTCCATGTATCTCAATCCTTACTGTCCATGTATCCCAATCCTTACTGTCCATGTGTCCCAATCCTTACTGTCCATGTGTCTCAATCCTTCCTGTCCATGTATCCCAATCCTTTCTGTCCACGTGTCTCAATCCTTACTGTCCATGTATCCCAATCCTTACTGTCCATGTATCCCAATCCTTACTGTCCATGTGTCTCAATCCTTACTGTCCATGTATCTCAATCCTTACTGTCCATGTGTCCCAATCCTTACTGTCCATGTATCTCAATCCTTACTGTCCATGTGTCCCAATCCTTACTGTCCATGTATCCCAATCCTTACTGTCCATGTGTCCCAATCCTTACTGTCCACGTGTCTCAATCCTTACTGTCCATGTATCTCAATCCTTACTGTCCATGTGTCCCAATCCTTACTGTCCATGTGTCCCAATCCTTACTGTCCATGTATCCCAATCCTTACTGTCCATGTGTCTCAATCCTTACTGTCCATGTGTCTCAATCCTTACTGTCCATGTATCTCAATCCTTACTGTCCACGTGTCTCAATCCTTACTGTCCACGTGTCTCAATCCTTACTGTCCATGTGTCCCAATCCTTACTGTCCATGTGTCCCAATCCTTACTGTCCACGTGTCCCAATCCTTACTGTCCACGTGTCTCAATCCTTACTGTCCATGTGTCTCAATCCTTACTGTCCACGTGTCCCAATCCTTACTGTCCATGTGTCCCAATCCTTACTGTCCATGTGTCCCAATCCTTACTGTCCATGTGTCCCAATCCTTACTGTCCACGTGTCTCAATCCTTACGGTCCATGTGGCTGAATCCTTACTGTCCATGTGTCTCAATCCTGGATGTCCATGTGGCCCGATGTGGCTGTCGCGGTTCAAGTCGAGTACAAGCAGTAGTAAAAGTAGTAGGCTTCCATTTACAACCACTACAAGCACTGCTACTAATACTGCCAAAACCATGTATTCATCCTCACTCGTCCTCGCACCGTAGCTGAAGGGTGGTGTCACTAATTGTTGGTAACGGTACCCACGGAAAATGAAGCAATTGGAGAAACAACTGAATCAAAAGTCAATCATGCACACAAACATCACAGAAATGCTCACCAGAATAGAGACAATGGCTCAGAACAGTGAAGTCGTTAACGGGCTTAGAGAAGGGGTTAAGATCCTCAAAAGTCAGCTGAGAATAACTGACATTAATGACGTAGATGAGATCATGAATGACGCTGCTGATTGCATCAACGAAGTAGATGAAATATCTGAAACCATTTCCAAACCAGTTGAAGATTCAGCTTCTGACGAGGATCTACTGAAGGAGTTGGAACTGCTAGAAATTCATACTGACGATGACATTGTAAAGAAAATCGATGATCTTCCATTAATTGATAATTCTCTTGACGAAGGTGCGAAATCACCTGAAGCTTTAATTTGCGAATAAATGTTATATGTTAATGTTAGCGTGTGATTTCCCTATAAAGTTTCTCTCGCAGTCAAGTGCTACAAGCGTTACAATTATTCTGGGTTTTAACAATCTCCGAATTGTTTTTATGATCGAGGCAGTGTTTTTGGGCCATGGTAACTTGTTCCGATCTGATCTCTCTAAACCAGTCGTGAAACTCAGTAGCAGATGTATCAAACGCAGCCTCGTTTATGACAACCTCAGCCATCTCAAATAGGCTTAGCATGGTTCCATCTATGAAAGTCATGATTTTAGGAGAGCAGGAATCCGGGTGAATATTGTAAAAGGACGGGAGCTGTGTCAAGTCGACGTAGGGAGGCGCAGATCCTATGATTTCATCGTGAAAAAGTAGCATGAGCGAAAAGATGTCCCCGTAGACGGAATCGAAATCCAAGGCCACGTTGAGGAACATAAAGTACAGGTTCTCGTCAGGTCCGGAAAATGATCCAATAGAGTTGATGTAACGCTGTAATAACCCGATTCTGTAATCGATCTCCAGCATTAAGGCGTTGTGCCTAGTCTTGAACTTGAGGTTTGTATATAGTTCACCAAACATGGCCGTGACTTGCGATCTCAAATTACAAACGTGATCAGAAATTAAGCACATCATGTGACTGTGGTCACCGTCTTCAACTGCTTGATTTTTAAAACAGTCAGAATCACACCTTTGGTTGTAATCGGCGCATGGCTTTTGAACTGTTCGTATGAGACCTTCGATAATACCACAGGCGATGGGGTTCGTCAGCGACATTGAAAAACAAGCGGCATTGATCGTAAACTCGGTCACGGCCACGCAGACTGAATCAAAAAATGACCTTGTGACCTGGCATCTCCGGAATTGCTCGTAACAGATGGTCTCGTTAAAGTATGCTTCTCTCTTCGCATACAAAAGGCTGTCATTGTTAGTAGGCAAACTACTAAAAGTCAAAATGAAAAGCACTAAGAATTTCATGGCTGATTTTTGTTGGTCTTTGTTTTGTTTATAAATTTGTCTAATAACAAAGCAATTGTGATGAATGCAAACCATGCAAACTCAGCTTAAGGGGTGAGGAGCCACGGTTCCTAAAGAGCCTAATATTTTTTTGTTTCTTTCTTTGACGGAGACTAAAATAGACGAAGGTGGTGATAAATCAACAGAAAACTTTAATTACCTAAGTTAATACAATATTAATTATATAGGTATGGCACAGAGAACAATAACATTGAAACTCTTCTTTAAATCCTCATTGCGTTTCTGAGTTTTGACAGCGACCCAAGGGCACGCATCTCGCCTTTACCTTTCATAAAATCTGGCTCACTTTCTTCTGTAGGAAATCTAATTGAATAAATGGTCGGGTGAGATTCTTTGAATTTCCGAATCTTTTTCTTCTTTTCCCTTTGACTCATCTTGGTGTCAAGAATGATCTGTTCTAGTAATGTCAGCATGGCGCGTTCCAACTCTGTCTTCTTCTCGCTTTCGTACACCTTGCTGGGTACCCTCTTGCAGAAGGTGATGGGGAAAGGATCTTCTCCGGCTTCAATACGCTTGCTGACAAGTGATTGATATACCTACACGAAAAAAAATGTTATTACAAATTATGTATATAATGAGTAAATGATAAGAGTTACAGTTTCCCTGAAAGAAAATATTTTATGAAGCATAATAATGATATCGATCCGACCCTTTTACTTACTTTTTCCTCGACCTCCTTCCTCAGATTTGCCGGTGGCGTCCAGATGGCTTCATAGTTTTCCACGAAGAAAACCACGATTCTCTTGCTAAGATTCCGGTCATAAGTGCTCTCTTCCTGCGTATTTATGATAGTTTCGACAAAGGTGTCCAACATGAGAGTTTTCAAACAATCGCGTCCCGATTCAAGTTTGATGTTGCGTTTTGTTCCCATTCTTTTAATAAATTTAAGCAGGAGCTGTAGTTTCCTCCTATTCTCCGGTGGCAAAAGCAATCCCAACAACCGGAAAGATTCAATAGCTGACTTGACGCCGTCCGGTGACAATTTCTTAGATTCGTCATCGACGTCTTCCACGGACGACGTGACGGAAGGAACGTAAGGTTCAGCTCGTACACAAACCATCCTTCCATCACGGTATAGCTGGTCGAGGTGTGGAAACGGTTTGTCAATCATGGACAGCCGAGAATTCATGCGTCGAGTGTAGTCAGTGGCAGATCCGGACAATGACGAGGTTCCACTACTGTCCATCGTGGCAGGGCCAGGAGCAACATACAACTTTTTACTTTGAATGTTTGGCATCGAGGACAGTGGGTGGGGCACACAACTATGTCGGCGATCGCTGCGTTCCTTCTGCCGACGTTTTTCGCCTCGAACTGTCTTGGACAGGATGATGTTTTCAGATGGCGATACTGGCTTTTGAGACAAGGATCCGGAATTGACATTGGACAGTGACCGATAACGATGCAGAAAATTGGTGGTAGAATCGTTTAGGAGATTGTCGTATGATGACGACCGTGCTTGAAATGGAACAGTGCTCATCGGCCTAAGAGGACCAAGAGAAATCCGGCGATTCGGAGATGACGATAAGGCTCTTTGCTCAGCAGCTCTGAAATCATCATACTTGGTTTCCATGATAGCTATCGATTTTCTCTTATTTTTCACAGCAGATCGGCGACGACGAGATCTACCGCTTCTGACACTTTCGCATTCATCTTGACTAGTCTGAGTTGCTATACTCCTCGAATCCCAACCGCATCCAGCCACAGAATTGCCGCTCAAGATAGGAGTATAACATTTCAAACCACCCGAACTTCTAGGCACATTTTTTATGTCGAGATGCAGAGTCTCTGCCTTCTTCTGTGGCACAATTCTCGTGACCGGCTGCTCATTCATGAAGGCCGTCTCGAAACACCTACATGAGTAAAAATAATATCGTTTGATTAAAATATGATTGATTCGTCCGTTTTCTCAGAAAAAAATACTTACGTGTTTGGCGGCAAAAAGTTTCGCATCACCGCCGTGTTGCTCATGTGCGGATGTAAAGAAGGGTTTCTCATCGCCTGATGATCTCTGTAGTGTTGCAAATTGACATACTCCCGATTCATGATCTCATACGTTGGCCGGACCATAGCAACTCGTTCCTGACCTCCAGCAAAGGCGGATTTCCTCATCGTGAAGTAGTGATTTTCCCTGTTGATTCTGGTGCCGTTTGGCGTCGACGTTTGAGCTGTAGTAACTTTGTCCAGATTGGTTTCTGTGTATTGCCGATTTATACGTCGATCCTCTATTACTGACACTTCAGAAAGTTGTTTCATTTTAGATACACAGCCAGTTGCTTCGGCTTTGATGAAGGCCGACACAAAAATGTCAAAGAGATCATAAGTGGTCAACGGTCCGTTCTTGTGAAGATTGTTGACGAAATACTCCTTGACGACTTGAAAAACATCGGCTTCGAAACCTACGTAACTCGGTACTCCGCCTTCTTTCGGACGCTTGCCATCCGCCGGCCAATTAGCGAGGCATTTCATGGCCGACAATGTCCACGTAGGCAAATCAAATCCGTCCGGAAATTTCATACATTTAGCGAATCGTTTCGAGGACTTGAGCTGAACCACGCCTTTTGGACTGATAATAGTCATGTTGTAGATGATGTTCTCCACTTTAACGTTCAAATCTTTGACGTGAGCTTGGCTGAGGGTTTTGCCGACTTGTTCAATAAAGACGGATTTCCAGACACTATCATTGTCAAGAACAACCAGCGAATTCGGTGGCAAACTCTGTAGGTAATTTAAATTTATGCTTCTCCTCTTATTTTCCGGGAATTCCCGACCCTCTTCGTCTTCAGTCTCAAAATCTTTCAAATCATTTTGTTGATGCTTAAACTTATTCAAAGTCCGACGAAATGAAGATCTCAGGTATCCCCCATTGAAACCAGACCTTTTGTTGGCCTCCATCCCATGATTGACCTCTGACAGCGGGGTGCGATTTCCAGAAATCGACAAATTTTTATGCACTTTCTTTTTCGGGGAAACCACGGCGTAAGCATCTCCAAGGCGATACAAATCATTATTTAGCTTGAAAACGTGATGAATTTCTGATTCCCTGACCGTAGATTTTGACGATTGATCATTCAAATCAGAAGATTGTGATGCCCCGGAAGAGTCAATAGCAGGACAGATAACTCCAGCGAGGAGCAATTTATCAAGCAACATGATAGTCTGATCCTTGGTGACTTCTGCATCAAAGTTAGGATTCTTTTTGAGATGCTTGTGTAACCAATCCACTGCCTCCGCCGCAGTAAAGGTCTTCTCGTACGTTCGGAGGCTCCTTCGATGCTTTCGCAACGGTAAACCCGTTTGCAAATTTCGCACTATACTATTCCACAGTCTGGTGGCTCTCCAAGGCCCATCGTCGACTATTTCTTCATCCATGATGTACGAATTCCGAAACGTCGTTGGTGAGAAGTGAAAATCATCACCCGCCAACCGTTATAAATTCGGAGTTTCGATGAACCAATCGGAGAAGAGGGAGTTGACAGCACTCTAATATGATTGGCAAAGCCGCCCAGTTTGACGAGAAGTGAGGAGCGCGCGAAATTATGAAAAAGATGCTTCTTCCTTGACCTCCACTCACTGCTACCACGTTCATGTTTCACCTGTTTCACCTTTTCCAAGACGATTTGTGAGAAAAAGAAGAAAATGACTCGGCCAAGAGGTACTAAATTGAAATGCACCTGCATATCGGTTAATACTTTATTGTGTGGCGGTCAAAATGAAAGAGTAGAAAAAATCGTTAAAGAAATGAAATGAGACCCCTCAATACTCATGCATGAACCTCATTAATAAAATTTAAGGGGCTACTGTTACACATTATACTCAGTATTTCAAGTGTGTTGACCAGAAATATTTTTAATAAGACTTTTTATTACCAGGGAAGGTCTTTGACCCTAGCGGTCTTGAAAGATAAAAAAAAATTAATAATCAAGGCATGGTGATAATTAGTATAACTTTTAATATTTTTTTATCGAGTCAGCATGAATACTTTTGGTTTGGATGCATGTAGTATATATAAGGCTATATTAAATATAGCATTTTTTTATATGAATTTGAAGCATTTCTGTTTGTCTTGCGGGATACGAGTTTTAAAAAGAACAGAATCTGCTCTGTACTGGGTGTACAACAACGGCATATAACCATACACCTGACTGAAAAAGTTGATGCACTTGTGACGTTCTTGAAAGTGAGAGTCGTCTTCAGACAAAGTCACTGGACAGCCCGGACAACGGAAAGTCCACCTGGAAGTCACTTTAACAGGTGGTTGTCTCGTCATGTGAGAAATCAAAAAATTCATGGCCAAATCTTCACAGTTCATATACTCATCGACCTTTTCACGTATGGCCGATGGCATGAGATGGGTGTAAGCATATGTATAATACTTGTGATAAAATGCCGCTCCGGTCAACACCATGGACAACTCACAGGAATAGTTAGAGTTGTAATTCCATGAAATTCCATCTTTGTCCCAAGCGTGAAAACGTCCAGGAAATCCGACGAGACGATCCCGGTGTTCACGCCAAACCCGGAAACCAAAAATAATTTCATCGTGACGTAGATGTGCGTCGTCATCGACCGACAGGACAGCTTCAGTATCAACTTCGTCAAATGGTAGAAATCGGTTGTTCAAACTATTCTTTTCCATCTTGACAACGACTATGGGTACTCCAATATCGGGCCATTTCAAGTCCGAAGATGGCATTTCTTCCGGATTGTTCCACACCACAATGACTTTGTTCAGATATGGCAAACCGTACAATCTTGTCAGAGAATTTATTAAAACTTGCTCTCGTTGATATGTTAACATGACGACGGTAAAGTGTTCTTGAGGGGTGTTGCCTCCAAGCGCTTGATTGAACTCTTTTCCAGACCCTCCCTCTCCACCATTAATAGGTCTAAATCCAGATCCAGACCCTAAAAATTTTGCTTCTGTTGGTAAGATGGGATCCCATGGATTTTGAGGAGCAGAATTGAAAGCGGAGCCCCAATGCTTGTTCCATTGATCGTACGCGTCCACAGCCAAGGAAGAAAAGTTTCTTCTGAAAGTTGGTGAAGGGTAGGGTGCTTCCAAAGGGCCCAGGGATTCACTCAAATCAAAATCGTTCACCTGCGGAAGTTGATCCATAAAAACAAGGCCATTCACTTCAAAAACCCTTGGAGATGGCGAGTCTTTAAACGGTGCCGCTGGTAAACCAAGTCTAGTCCTGACAATGTTGAGGATAGTCAGGACCGTATTGATGCTGGACCCAAAATAGTTTTGCCACGTCTCCCGGCCTTGCAGTTTGAGAGTAAAAAGGTCAGTATCCGGAATCGACCTTAATATGAAATGCAGCTCTGGTATTCTTTGAAAAGGTAGAAATAGTCCGATGTTGGTGTAATCTATGACTTCAGAGAACGGCAAGAAATCTTTTAAATTTTTGGCGGAACAGTGTCTGTCCATGCAAATTGTCACAGGAACGGCGCCATTTTGTAAAGCTTCAAAAAATCGCATCACAAAATTTTTCCTTGAAATTTGAGAGTCGTGAATTATTATGACAAACGTTGATTCTGAATTGATGGCGTTCCGTGAATGAAGTTTTCCGCAAAATTGCCAATCGTGAGATTGCTCCGGACTATTTTCACACGTGAAATTCACTGAAACTCTGTCATCAGTTCGATCAAAGTTCACTTTTTCCAGGACTTCTTTCACTGTTTTGAAATTTTCCTGTTTGAGTTTTTTCTTGTTGGATCCTTGGAATGAATACAGATACTTTCTTCTGACAGGAACCAAAAGAGGAATTTGCATCCAAAGCTTTGACCCATCTTCGTGATTGTCCAAAGGAGGAAGTAAAAGATCAAAGAATTCTCTAGGTTTTGTATGATCAAATAAGGAGGCGATCATGGCTTCGTTTTCCACGGGAAAATTTCCACTTTCATGGATGTCAATCAAAATGTGATTTTTACCATTTTTGTTAAAGTAAGGCAATTGATTGACAAAATTTGATTGATTAGAGTCAATCACAGCCACAAAAATGCAGGCTTCTTCGGGGTTAGTGGTCAAATATCCACTTTTAGCAACGGCCATGTTCACCCACGGTGTGACTGGGTCATAAAGAAACACTGGGAAACCTGAAGACGCCGGGCATCGTGTCCAATCGAAGCAGGAAGCCATGGAACACAACATGGCGTGGTTCGAGGGTGAGTTGTCAGACGGCAAAGAATTTGCCGTCATTTTTAAAGGTGGTAAAATTTCTGGAGTGTTTCTTTCGGCCAATTCTTGCTTCACCAATTTTGCTTGTGAAATTGATATCTTGAGTTTTTCCAGCTCCGTGTGGTGGTGGGTAGCTTCCACGTTTAAAGCTTCAATTTTCCTGGCGAAATCGGCCGCCTGAAGTTTCATTTCTGACCTCTTTGCCTCTAAACCTCTCAATTCTGTCTGAACCGAATGTTTGATCCTGAGAAGCTCTTCTAATCTTGAATGCAAATCCGGACCGCTCAAATGTGTCCAATCTATCAAACCTAAGGTTTTTCTCGCCAAATCCACCGCCGGATCGTCGCCTAAACCAACCTTCCGAATATCTAAATGTCGACCTACATCACTGTCCCGTACTTTAGTTGTGCCAATAAGTTTGAAGAATCCAAAAGTGACGATGATCCCGACGATGAGTAGTAGAAGAAGTCTGGAGACCTTCATATTCCGGATATAACGGCACACTCCACAGCATCCTGAAGGAGCTTTGCCCCCGGTTAAGATTGGATCTTTCCAACCTCCAACCATTATTTATTAGGATATAATAATATAATTTAATCTCTTCTCAGTTTTGACAGTTCATTTCTCAATACTTGGGACTGAGTTGACTTCATGACCATGATACGCCACGGTGCCTAAAGGGGCTCCGTCGTCGCACCCATTTTCAAATATTTTTTTTTTTACTGTTTCTGAAGTCAAATATCTGTTCTTTAGTTTTTGAAATATTCAGGTTTAAATGGTTTTCACTGCACC
>JAUELJ010137546.1:0-10820 GCA_031471255.1 Dryodora glandiformis
ATGGGTAAGATGGGTAAGCAATGGGTAAGATGGGTAAGCAATGGGTAAGATGGGTAAGCAATGGGTAAGATGGGTAAAATGTGGGAGGGGCAATGGGCAGGAAACGTAGGTTAAATCGTTTGTTTCGTTAATTTCAAAATTGTTAAGACAGTACTGATTGGTTCTTTATTGACTCCACGGTCAGGGCACCAAATCACAGTTGCACATGGCCGTGAGAGTCTTGAGCAAATCAAATTACTTAATTAATATGGAGCTGTCATATGGCTTAATCATTTGATGAATAGAACCCATAAAATGTGTGATAATATTTCTAAGGCGTGTCAAAAATTAATCATAATAGTATGGCAATTTGAATACACTCAACCAATTAAAAAAATGTGCAGCGGTAAAAGGGTTAAGTCTGTCTGAACTAAGACTGATTCGACAATAATTATATTAGCTAATTTATTAGACAATTTTGTCCTACATAAAAAAGACAACACTTTTATAGCGCTAATATCCACGGTGATACCATGCTCATGGCGCTTTGCAATGACACATTCACTGCCCCCCCCCCCCCCACCCCGCCAACAACAAGCAACAGAACACATAGGACATGACTTGCAATATGTTACTTGTTAGGCACGTATACATTTTTTTTGTAAGAAGAATATGCTGTCCTATTCGGCCAGGTTCTTGTCGTATTGATGACGTCAGACTCAGACTGACATAGATATCTGCAAACTACAACAAGTGATGAGTGTATCTTACATGACCCATTGTAATAGAAATCTTTTTATTATGAATTAATTGTGAGATAAACAATCTGTGCCAGTGGTGTAGTGGTCAAGTCACTGGCATTTGGTTCGAGAGATCAAGGGTTCGAATCCTGGTGGTGACACTGAGTTTTTTTCCTCAAGATCTCTGAGTTTACAAGGATCATCCCACATCGTCCTATCGCAGAGGGACTTTAAATTAAATCGGAGGTGCCGCTTTTTAGATAACCTTCATGTGTTGCAAAGAGCGTTAACTGGGTAGGGCCAATCAGGGATGGTTTTGGGATACGAAAAGATCGAGAAGATTCTGCTATATGACTTGCACGGGAGATAAACGCGAAAGCATTGGAGTCCTAGGACTTCAATAGACTGACTTCTTATAGAGAGATTAATACGTTATCTATTCATTCTCGCATGACCCTCCTATTTTTGTTTGTTCATATAAAACGATTATTGAAAATTATAAAGTCTTATCTTGGTGGTTTGTTAAAAAAAAAATAGATAGACGCATATGTCTAGAATTAGAAAATTCAAAACAAAACAAAACAAAAACAACACAAAAACTCCCAACAACAAAACAATAACAAAAAGCAACAACAAAAAAGATTAGTATGACAGCATACAGACAGTACACGAAATTGTTGCACTGCTCTCGGTATACAAAATTTGAAAGCATCATTATCACTTTTCAAAATCAACGAAAGAATGCACACGTTTCCCATCAATTTCATTGAAACAAAACAAAACAAAAGAAATAAAAAAAAAACACAAAAAAGAACAACCCAACAAAACAAAACCAAAACAAAAACAAAAATAATTGTACCCATACATTGAATGACAAAGATAATATACATAGCGTTTTTAAAAAAGTTAACTGTCAGACTGACAAATTATGAAACAAAGACCAATAAGCACACATACTACATAGTTTGCTAAACCATTTGCATATAATAAGAAACATCAGTTTTACCATAATATGCATATGAAGTTTCCTGGCAATAAAAGGTATGTCATGGCCAATGAAGTATATATATTATTATCTAATTGTGATTTTGGTGATAAATACATTGATATAAAAGTAAGTACAGGTAATGAGGACATATAAAGTAATTGGGAAAGGTATAAGGAAAACACAACAAAATGTGCAAATAAATATGTGGCAAGAAAGTAATCGGTGGCACAAAGAAACGAAATGATAATGTTAAAGAAACGATTAAGGGAAGGAAAGGTGCATGGAGGAAATATCTAAATAGTAAACGTCGAGAAGACAGAGAAAATTACAAAGCAAAACCACAGGAAGCAAAAGAAGAAGTTCTCAAATCTAAACAAATTAAATCGCAAAAAATTCAGAGAAACACGAGAACAGGGGGGAATAAAGAGGTGAAAAGGGGGAAAACCTTGCCCAGTTAATTACATATCAAATTCAGAGATGAAATTATTAAACAGGAAGCTCAAATAATAGAAATATCGAAACTATATTTTGAAAAACTTCACAACATACAGTTGAATAAGTAGATCCTTGTATTAATACTGAGTTCGAGCAAGATGATACAAATTGCAATGCAACAGCTGAGGAAAATGAGATCACAATGGTAGAAATGATAAGAAGAGTGAAAAGAAAAAAAAAATTAATTAGGAAAAGCAACGGGTGCAGATGGTACGTATCCAGAAATGCTGGTTTACCAGGAAACCGAAGCAGATATTTTACTCAAGATATGTCAATTAGCCTGGGAAAATAAGACAATACCAAATGACTGGAGTAAAAGCACATTAATACCAATATATAAACGTGGACCAACAACAACATGTGAAAATTATAGAGGCATATCACTAATAAGTAAACATAGAGTTGACAAAACGATGCATGAAAATAAACAAAAAAGACCAAAAAAAAAACATGGTAAAAGCAGATAATCCAAAATATATCAGGAACCACCATGTAGACACGATTTTTTTGGGGAAAGTATAATTTGTAGTTTATTGATCAATTAATCCACAAATACAATTACAAGTGACCAATTATCGATTGAGACTTGAATATACCCTACAAGAACTAAATTTTCAAATAATTGAATAAAATAAATATGCACATACAATCGCGAGCCCACACACACATACACGAGAGAGAGAGAGAGAGAGAGAGAGAGAGAGAGAGAGAGAGAGACAGATAGAGAGACAGAGAGCGCGTTAACAAAAACACCTTGTGAAATAATTACAAGAGGAACTAATGTATTGAAAAGACTGAAATCATAATAGATAAGGCACAAGCAAAATTATATCAAAATAGAACACTGAATCGAAGAATATAGAATTGTCTAGAGACCAATATTATGTGAATTCGATATTTAATGATGGATGCGAGACAAGAACATATTCAAAAAAGATCATAGAGAAAATCAATACATTTGAAATGTGGTGCTATAGACGAATAATGAGAATGTCGTGGAAAGAACATCAGAAAAACGAAGAGGTACTGAAAACGAAAGGCGTAAAGACGAGGAGCGTGGATGGACGATATCAAGGAGTGGACCAGAATAACAGCATAATATGGTGAGATCAAATACAAAACTGAGGACAGTGATGGTTGCATAGCCATGATTGCCAACCTTCGGACAAAAGACGGCACACGATTGATTCAATGGGAGATGTTTTATGATTTCCATCATCAAGACCTGTGTCACAATGCTGTGTTCCTCCTGCTGGAGTAGAGTTCGAACAGTCGGTCTATTCAATACCACTCTGGGTATCCTTAGGTAATCGTAAACATAGTAACACCAGACGATGCAATCCTATTGTTGGAGACATAATGTGTAGAGGCTTTTTATGACACAATGTGTATCGAACTAAAATAAAGCCCTTAACTAGCCGATGACTGTGACAGATATGAATACTTGGTATAACCATTACCTGTCTTATACTGAGTAACAATGCACACCTACATCAAAGAATTCCAAGATCTATATAACCATGGTAAATATGAGACTGCCTGCAAAGCATCCAACGCTTCCAAACAGACAGTTATTATGGCCAAGACCATTTCTATTGATGTCTACAGTGGCATGTTGCTACATTACTCCACTCATAGCCTACATCAAGTATAATTTTCTTTTGTTGGTTTTCTACCTGCCTCTGTTGAAGGGCTGTCAATGTTGTCAATTATTTTCTTCAAAAAGAAAAATTAAGACCCTATGTTGACCAACGCTAGTCAGCATTTTGTTTTGCTTTGGTTATTGATGGTGGGTTTTTAATTTGATTTGGTCATGTTATCATTAAGGCTAATCATCTGTTTGTGGAGAAGTAATGAAATCACTGCCTACACACATTACAATATATTACTTGATTAAGATTAAGAAAGATTCTTTCCTTAAATAGAACACTTTACACCATGTTTTGAATATCTTACCTGCAATATCTTCGTGCTGTGTGAATTTGATCATAGCAAAGTAGTGGATGCAAACTATTCTAAAACCCCAAGTAACGGAAAGAAGCCTATATAGCGAAAATCTAAATAGCGACACAAGATCTAAGCATTATCAAGACTTCACAGGCTTCACAGGCCTAATTCCGACAAGTCCCAGTTCTCCGTTTGATGTTACACAATCGATAGAGTGAAACAATGCTCTTTGAATTTATTTCAGCTGGAATGAACCTTGATTGGAATTTTATAGCTGATGAGATTGTTGAGACGAAAATGGTATGCGAAACCAACATAGCTGTGAAACATGAATCAACATAACCTCGCGTATTCCCTATTAACACCACATGTGTGTTTTTCTCTCTCATCATAGAACGCTGTGTTGCTCTTGATCAATTTGATACCCACTAGTACGAGCCTGTGGAATAGCTTTGTGGGTGGTGTTCCGTGAAAGCCCATTCATTCCACGTCGTGGACACGAAAAAAATATTCAATAAAGCAAATAGAACAAGAATACAAATCCAGCCCATAAATAATGTCCCGATGTGGGAAGCAAACGGTGTGTTATTGATCACCAGTTATCGAGTGATGGAGCAATGTGGGTCATCGGTTAGTCCAGGCCCCTTGGATAGGTAACCACTGGGGATTGACGGGGCTGGGGATTGACGGGGCTGGGGATTGACGGGGCTGGGGATTGACGGGGCTGGGGATTGACGGGGCTGGTGCCAGATGGAAGGGTCACTGTGTGCATTGATGCAAGTAGGAAATGGGATTAGGAGTAACGTTCACCGAATCAGCATTCATTTCCTCGTGGTGCAGATATTGCAATTGAATTATTCATTCCATCTACCAGGTTTTAGCCCCAAAAATTGAAAGAGGCGTGTATCTTGAACATTGCTTAAATCTGTTTTTAGATGTTTGACCTATGCAATGTACATTTGGTGTGAATCAATCATGACAATAAAAGTATAAATGACCAAGTTTGAAAATGGTTTTCATATGTTTCATTATCATTTATGTCATCAGCATACGCTCCCACCTTCCTGAAAAACACACCATTGAAATAAAGCCCATCAAAATATAACATATATTTCGAACATTTACTTTTTTTTTTTAAGTGTTAGATCAATATTCTGTTAAGATTCTATATCTTTTTTCAACTTATAATTTCTTTCTTTCTTTATCAAATTTCCTTTTTGTACCGCATTGCAGTGTAAGGAAGTTATACTTTGTGTATACAAATACGCCATGTTTGGCCTTACTACTTTTAGCAGTATAACTCTTTCCGCTGGTTCGGACGGTAGCAGCGTCCGGCAGCATTTCCGTAGAGCTGGTTCGGAGTTTCTCACAATGCTCATTTAATCTCACAATACAACCATTCATCTTCTAGAGGATCCCACTGTAGATTGCTGTCTTTCCATGTCATCGTGAGCCAGATGTTTGCATTCATGACCTGTTTCTGCTCGTTGATCGATAAGAGCTGAACAAAGGATAGACCCAATGTTACGATAACTGGAGTTGTGTCTTTTTCTGTGGGAAGCAACCATCTATTGTAATTGTTCATTAAATCTTTCAAAAGCTCATCCTCAATATCGTAAACATGAGGTGTTTCATTAACAAGACGACTATAATTTTCTGCCAAAGGTTTTTGCAGAGCCAAACAAGCTTGGATAAAAAATAAAAGACTAACGACGTTGATAGTTGCCATGATGAGTAGTGACTAAGCGGAGGAGGAGCGTCTTGCCTTAGTCTGCCAATAAGCGTTGTAAAGTTGTAGCAAACAAACGACATGAAGACTTCCGTAGCGCTCATATGTATTTACATTTAGGGCAATAATTATTATTTTTGTAAGTAAAAATAATTATAAATTTTATATTGGGAATAGTATATTAAAACCATTTTATGAATAAAGACAGACGAGGCAGATATGTAGTGGTAATACATTGGCAGTTTCTTGAGAAAACCATATAAAATATTTGATACACATTATACAGATGAAATTACTCATCAGCCAAAGTCAAACGTTCAGTTGACATGCTCATTTTTAATTGATCCTCCAAGAGAGATAATCTTTTTTCCATCATGATCACGGTTTGTGTGAGTATATCCATTTTGGCGTTGTTTTGTTCCAGCAGCGAAGACAAGGTAGACAAGTCTGTTGTTTTTTTAGATTCCTTCATAGTTTCCACAGATTTGGCGTCTTCTTTGTCCGAATCTGATAAATTCAAATCACAATTAACTCGTCCGACATTCTTTTCTGAGACAGGAGTTTTGGAAGCCGGTTTGGTGGTGGTTTTAACAGAAGCAGTGACACTTTTGTTTGATGGCTTGACTTCCGCTAAGGCTGCATGATTTTTGGATCCCAACAACTCATCTTGCTTTTCAATGTTGGTCTTCCACACCAACACAAGCTTATCTTCTTCACCGGAAGCAAAATACTCACCATTGCCAGAAAACTGGACGCATGTTACAGGTCCACGATGACCTAAAAGGTCGTAAATTGGTCTTGCCTCGAGCAAATCGTAAATCTTGAGACTTCCATCATGCGAGGCTGAAGCCATATAGTTTCCGCAGGGATGGAATGAGATCTGAGACACTACCGAAGTATGTGTGCTATAAAGCTGTTGCAGCTTCAACATCCTGATGTCATAAACCTTGACCTTCTTGTCAACCGTTGAAACACCAATGCAGGAGCCACCGGGGTGCCAATCTAAATGGGTTGCATGTCCCTTAGGTTCTTGAAATGTATGAAATTCTTTTCCAGAATTGACATCAAACAGCTTGAGAGTGGAATCAGAGGAAACAGAGGCTAATACGTCTCCTGTAGGCGAGAACTTGGCACACAGAACGTTATTGGTGTGTCCGGTGAAAGACTTCAAAAATTTGTGGCCTTGAACAGCCCACATCTTGATTGATTTGTCATCAGAAGCAGTAACAATCTTGTCAGAGGTAACAGGAGAAAAGTCGACATAACGTATGCTGCCGGTGTGAGCCTTAAATTCAATCGACCTGCCCTCCACGCCATTTTCCCAAATGCGTACCATTTTATCAACTGAGCAAGATGCCAGCAGATTTCCGTTGGGCGAGAAACAGACGGATGTCACGGCCCCATTGTGGCCACAGAATCTAGAAAAATTAATATTAAAGTAACGAGGTGACCGCAGGCTATATGTATTAAATTAATC
This sequence comes from Dryodora glandiformis, assembly GCA_031471255.1. NCBI lineage: Eukaryota > Metazoa > Ctenophora > Tentaculata > Cydippida > Dryodoridae > Dryodora > Dryodora glandiformis. The sequence goes on from JAUELJ010137546.1 coordinate 7,356, forward strand.
CTATTATAACAAAACAACCATTTTAAATATTGAAATAAATGACTAACTTGTAGGCTCTGGAATCGAGTTCTCGTTGGCCCTCTCCACTTTTCAGAGTTTTGCCGAAATCCCAAGTGAGAACACTGCCATCTTTACAAGCCGCAGCGACTTGTTGGTGAGACGTATGGCGATGATAGGCTATGTCATTGACGGCATCCTTCAACCCGTGCAACTTTTGAACCAAGGTCGGGTCCTTTGAGTCATTCTTCTTGATTATTTCCTTATTCATGACTTTTTGCAAGAGACGATTTCTCAAGTCTTGGACGGGCTCCTAAATGTCCTTTTTATTCACATGCACCTTAACTTTTTCAAACGAGGAATTTCGGCTCTTCAGCCTCTGAGTGGATTTTCAAATGAACCCCGCCACAAGCCCACTATCACAAAGCATTTATTAAGCCACAATTCGCAACTTCTCACGAAACCTTTGTTGAATTATATGCAGATGATCATGCGTGAATACGTATAAAAATGTATTAATTAGAAAATATTTGATTGTTAAATGTAGTCTATTTCTTAAACCTAAAGAAAAATATTTAATAGTCTAGCTATACTCTAAATAAATGATTTTACGAACGTTGTCCAAAGGACAAAAAAAAATCATTTGAATTTTGGCGCGTTTTCCAACTGTCCCTAATTTACCCTCTACAGTCTACGGCCTTAGTGACTCTCCTCAACATCTGGTGGGTGAAGTGGATACTGAAATCCAGAATCATCGGTTGGAAGCGCGCCCAATCATGGCTGAGCACACAGAGATGGGCATGGACGGAGCAGGTTCAGAGCCATTGGCTGGCTGGAAAGCTGACAAACACAAAGAGAAAGAACATAATTTCAATGATTTTATTTAAAAAATGATCACGCATCGCAAGAAAACATAGAATCATGAACAATATTATAATATAAGAAAACATTATTTCTTCGAAAAAGTCAATGCCAATGGGCCAGCGTCACAATCACAAGAAAGTTTGGAACGAAACTCGGGCTAAACCCGTCCCATGACGGTGTCAAAGAGATTTCACTATCGGAGTTTAACTTTAGCCTAGGCTTACCCTTCCATTCTTATAAATCAAGAGTCAAGACTCAAGTCAAATCAAGGGAGGAGAGGAGGCTTTGTCTTTTAGACTAATTAGATTGGAAGCCCTTTCCTCACAAGTTCGGGTTCCGTCTCAGGCGTCATGGAGAAAATCAGGATCCTGAGGCTGAGTAAGATGATCACAATAACCATTTTGATCTTGATGTGCTCGAGCAATGGCGTCAGTGATGGCTCTAATGACTTGATCAATCCAGAACTCGTCATTGAAGTCGAAGGCAAGAGGCTGCCTGGAAATCGACTTCGGTGGAAACGGGGAATGCAGTTGAACTTGACATGTCGCTATCGAGGTTTAGAATCTTTTGAACTTGAATGGGCATTACCGAGAGATTCAGTACAATACAGTGCTGAGAAAAGAGGTCCAAATCGTGTCATGTTAGTCGTTGATGGCATAAGTGCAAACCATGCGGGGTCTTATCGGTGCCATGCGTCGGGTAACTCAACTTCAAAACCGTCGGACTCTTCAATGCTGCTTATCGTCAGTAAGTTTCACAAGGGACTTGAGTTCCTTTCAGGCTATAATTCTATATTCGGATTATATTTTCCGTATGACTATCGTGAACTAAGCACTAAAAAATGACAATTTCAGACGACGAGGAGACCTGTGGCATTGGTTTTTTCCAATGCTCCAATAAAGGCCACTGCATCAGAGACAGATATCTTTGTGATGGGAAAGTCGATTGTTCAGATGGCAGGGACGAATCTGCAGAAGAATGTGGTTATGTAGATCCTTGTCATGAAAAACTTCCCTGTCAGGATGGAAGGTGTATGGACCCGACGTTTTGCTGCGATCCTCACATTCATTCAAATTGTACGATTATTCCGCCTTGCTGCAAGGCACTGCTTGCATCCAATAGACATTTTTATCGCCTTGGAAGAAGCCGTGAAGTGGCGTATCTAAACTCTTCTGCTTACACTGTGATGGGTAAGGAAAATTTAATAACCACCAAAGTGTTTTATCAAAACCGCGTACATTGTTAATTTGAGTACAATTTTTTATAGGATGTGCTTTAGGCTTCATAATAGTCACGCTCGCAATTATTTTCGCCGTCTGTCGACTTCAAGCCAAACGGGCTTGGTGGGATCGATTCTCGGGAATGGACCCAAGACACGGGTCGACACGCGGTGCAACCATGTCGCATCCCCCGGTGACACTACAAGATCTTGACGCCTATTTTTCATCATTAAGACAAATCGAGGCACAAGGTGATGGACTGATCCATTACAATATTCACAATGGAGCTCAAATACTTGGGTCACCGCCTCCTTATGAAGCTCACCTTGCAAATCGTGTTGACGATGCTCCGCCTCCTTACAGGGAACCGGAAGAAGGTCAAAATAGAGCAAGGATAATTCAGGAAAATCAAAATCATGATGAGGCCAACGAAGAGGAAGACAATAATAATGAAGGCAACAACAATGGCGATATTAACGGGAACAGCGATATGGTGGATCATAATGAAGGTCGTGATCAACCAGAAGAAGTTGAAGCCCTTCTTCCTGCAAGGTAGATCAGATGCGTCTAACCAAAAGAAAAGAAACTACAATCATCATTCATTCAGAATATTAAAAAATGAGATTTATGTTATGGAAAAATCATGATAAAACAATACATCAAATATTCTTTACCACACAAGTACAAGTCGTATAGCATCTTTACAATCGATATAGGATTTAGAAGGATTTGACCTCTTTTAAATCACAAATTGTCCGCTTAGCACATAAAGCTCTAATCTTGATACTTCATCGCAGGGACGAATCCATGTTGTCGCCCTAAAATGTCTAGGGTGGATAAAACATTTTACTTTCAAAAGCTTCTAAATTCTAATGTGTCCATGCGCTAATGTATCACCTAAAACGTAATCTTTTCATGGGGCAAATACGATTTGAATCAAAGAATTTAGTATGGAGTAGCTAAGGTCTTGGTGTAGGTCGTGCATCATGTGCCGCCGTGCATTCCTTAAGGAGTTCAATTTTGAAAAGTGGGATGGGGGATGTGAAGTTAAGGCAGGGGAAATTTAAATCTAGCCTTTCCACATAGAAGTCGGTGAGGGGAAACGGTACATGAACAGATCAAGATTGCTGTATGTATACTTCTAGTAGGCGTTACCCACCACACAGGACCGGAGACAAATTCCAATCTTGGGTCAGATTTTTCCACATGCAGTTTTGTTTCCCTATAATACTCATTATTTCTATATTTGATCAGTATCATTGACGCTAGTAGTATAGTATACTCGTATGCATATAGTACATATGAAATGAATGAGAAAACAAAAGTTATGACTGCGTTGAACTTTTAATTTTTCAAATGTAATGTTTTAAAATTAATCAAAGTT
>JAUELJ010139764.1:0-10798 GCA_031471255.1 Dryodora glandiformis
ACACACACACACACACACACACACACACACACACACACACACACACACACACACACACACACACACACAGACACACAAACAAAGATTGAGATTGAGAAAGAGGAAAATAACTCCCAGTTTTTTAGACAACTGGGAGGAGCAAATGCCACATGGGTGTTATTTCACCTCTGCCTCTACTAGGTAAGACATGAGGTAGCCACAACACGACTGGTAAAATTACAGTGCATAATTTGAGTACACAAATTCAATTGACTGTTCTAGTTCTAACCTTCTAAATTTCCTTCAGTAATTACATTTTCTAGCTTCCTGTTGAGATTGAAAAGGGAAGAAACATATGGTCCCAAATTTTGTAATTTTAAAAAAAATAATTTACAAATCAGTTCATAACTTTTCAAATTGTGTTTTTCAAAAAGTGACTGAAAACTGCCAATATATACAAATCCATTCTTGCTTATAAATTGCCGGATTGTGGTGGCAAGTCATTTCAACCATTAAGAGAATACAATTTATATCCCATTTCATTGTAGTTTTTGTTGGGTCTTTTTTAAACAGGGATACCATAATTGGTGATTCAATATGGTCTATTTGGTTAACATTTTAAAGATAACCATAAGCATTAAGTCAGAAAACTAGAATCCTCATTTATTCTATCAATGTCCCTATTCTCAGATTTAAATTCAGGTACAACCAATCATATGGGCAACAGTTATGAGTGTTTTACATAATCAATTATGTTGATCAGACGTAGCTGAAATTCATGGGTGCATTTCATTTACAGCCTATGGCTTTTCGTTGTTTCTATAGTTTTTGAGACTATTAAACAAAATATGACCTACGTTCATGATCATGACCTTACATCATAACTTGGAACCAGGGATAACAGACGTAAACAATTATCAGTTCACTAAATCAACTTCCACAACAGTCATGCACATCACAAACAGCATTTCACTCGCAATGTATAATTCTCTCATTATTCAGATTGTCATTGGCACTGTCACTATGCAACATTTGAAATCCATTTGAATACAAAAAGGCAGTCAAGGCACTAATTTCTACTTTAACATCCAGTACTCTGTGCCTCTTCATGTGCAAGGCATGCTAATTTCTGTTGGCAGGGCAGGTCACATATTTAATTTCTATTTACATCCAAAGGGAACAATACTGGCCAACACCTGGTGTGATCATTGAAAATTCATTATCACTTGCCTGTTTGTTGTGAAAAGAACAAATCGACAGGTCATTAAGTGCTAGAAAATAGATGGTCAGACAGAAGCAGGTCCGTGCAGAGGCACCCACAAACCATCTGTCACTTGTTTAAGGCTGATAATAAGTCTTCAATCTATGGATTTTGTTTGTTTGTTTGTAAAAGAGAGCACATCGACACAATATAGGTCATACAGTGCTATGAAATAGTAAGATGAAAGGATTAGTTAACAGAAGTAGACCCTACCAGAGGCGCCCTCCAACCACCCGCTATCTATGGATTTAACAAGTGGCCTAACATATATTACCCTGTGAACCTCCTGTTTGTTGTAAAGACAATTAGATCACAAAGTGCTGGGATAAAGCATCCATGATGACAGTTATAAGATCAAACAGAAGGCACCGACCATCCATCTGTACCTCCTATTCTAAACAAATTCATTGGTGTTCATTTTTTTATCATGGAACTTGCCCAAACACTACAAAAGCAAATTGACAAAGACAATCAATCCAAACACTCGCTGCCAAAATACAAAGATGCAATGCATGGGCTACCCCAAAAAAATCTATTTTCATAAAAGGCCTTGTGACACATAACATCTTTGATTGTTTTCTTTGATTTGAGGAAAAGACCCAAAAAGTCCAAACACTTTTCTTTCTGGTTGCATGACTTGAAACAAATATGCACTGTGATAACTATGTATTTTGGCAGCAAGTTATGGCATTGATCACAGTATACAGAGATAACGATTATGGATATAAATAAGTCTAAAGATTTATCTTATACTACATCTGGCAAATTACTCAAGCTTCTATTGGAATTGTTATACATGTACCTCCTCCCCTATTCCTAATGCCTTGACAGAGGATTGTGACTCATTCCTTAAAAGAAACGTAACAGTAAATATATTAAGGACAATATTTTCACATCAGTAACAAGTGCAAGACTTGGGTTAAGAGACACTGAATGTTAGGAAATGGTATAATGATAGGACAAATAAAAGGTGTATCAATTGTCGACTATGCCAGATGTCCTCCAACTACCCACTAAAAGAGGTCAATATCATCATTACAACAATGGAATGGTGTCGGCCAAGTGTTGACAGGCAACATTGTCATTTCATTTCAGTGTAGACTATTTACTAGCATGTGAACTCATTTGTGCTATCAATATTAATCACACAGTAGGAAGCTAAACAATTTGCCCATCAGACACTAATTTAGCATTCCATAGTTATTCAAATTTTTCGAAAACGCAAAGAGAAAACATATTGGGGTACATTTATAGCACATTAGTCAGAATGAAAGGTGAGATGAAATTCCGTCAATAACCTGCAGAACAAAGCAGTCCATTATTTGCAGATCAGATAATAAGGGGATATCATGTCCAATGAGAAAAACTTACTTCATATGTATAGGCAAGATGAATCAATCTTTAAAACTACTATCCCCAAAAAATATTCCTTCTTTTGGTTGAAAGAGAGCAATGGACACAATTAGGTCATGTAATGTTGGGAAATAGTAAGATGACAGGATTAGATAAAAGATCAAAAAGAAGTAGATTTTGCCATTGTTCAAAAGTGCTAAACACGAAGTGGATGGGGAAGCAAAATCTTTGTTTGCTAAAAACCACATCGAAACAGCCAGGTCATAATGTCCTGGAAACAATAGATGACAGGTAAATCTGACGCAAAAGTTATACATCAACTACCAGAAGTAAAAATGATTCAGGTTAACACACTATGTTAAACCAAGAACAAGGAATTGCAATCGAAATCCTACATCACTATTACTTAATTTGTTTTGTTGACAAGTTGAGCTTCCCATCTTTTCATTATCACACACACAGTACACATGTTGAGCTCTTTTCGTCAATTTCGTTAATCATACACAGCACTGAACAGAGCACTCTCGGCAATATTTATACACACAAATAAAATAAAAACAATACTTCTGTACATTTTACAGGAGCATTATTTAAAATTCACAACTGACAGCTCATTCATTTAAATTACTCACCATTCAAAAGCATGCATACAACTTTGTTTACATTACATCACTCGCATTGAAATTCACTCACTTAAGTATTCAATATTAGCCTCTGCATGGGCCTCAACTTAAAATGTCACAATTAAAGTAGGTACTAGCACAATGAAATTACTTTAAAATCAGAAAAGAACAAGAAAAAAATGTATACCGTGTAACCAAAAAAAACCAAAATCAATTACAATTTCTATGGTAATTATCTCCTTCAAGACGAACCCTATCCTGGTGATGAGGGAACTTGAACAAATAAACATATTTTGAATCCACATTTTCACAAATTGTTAAATATATGTATATTATATATGTACAATAGAACCATCTAAATCCAATACATAGGCTGCTTTTCACAGTTAACCAATGTGTGGAACTCCCTTTTTCTTTAAACAATCAAGTTCTATTGAAATATTTTTCAAAAAACGTCTGAACTCATTCATTTAGAAAATGCTTATTCTGATTGCATTGTCTCTTGAATTTTTATGATTGTGATATGTGTGCATGCAACATGTGCAAACAATTTGGATAATGTGTGGTGTATTCTATTTCATGTTTGTATTCGTAGGGTTGGTTGGCGTTTGTCTTGCAATTGAAACTTTTCCGAATGATATCATTATATGTAATATTTGCATTGTATTATTTTTCTTACTTAGAAGGTAAAATGCCAACCTTTTATTCAAGTTAAATTTTGAATGCCATGATTTTTTGCGTTACCAAAAACTAACTAAATGCTTGTCAAACTTTACATTAAAACCTGTTCCTAATCATGGAATATTTTACAAACATTTGCAAACTTAATATTGAATCAAGGAAAAAAAGTGACATCAAGAGCTACTTAAACAGACTATTCTCATTCTAAACAATCCTTGCCCCTTAAGTTATGCCCTTGCCCCCTACATGTTCCGATATACCCTATTTGAGAAATCTCAAGACTCAGAGAACACATATATCAAAAACCCAACCCAGTGAGGAAATTAAATGGTTAAAACAACACTTGTTCAAAATACACCAGTTTACATATCATACCCATGATTCCATGCCAATTCTAATTTCTATCTTTAACTGAATTTGTCCTTTAAAATTACATGGCTTTATGTGTCATCATACTCGTTTTCCATACATATAAAAGGATGTATACAACTCATTTTGCCATGTCCGTTCAGGAAGGAGGAGGGGGGGAAAGAGAGACACATTCCATCCTTACGGTAGCAAGCAGCCAGTGCAATAGAATTTCATGATTATCTCATTCATAACGAAAGAAAACCAACACAGCAGAAAATATAATCATTAGAAAGACAATCGACCTATTGATATGCTCAATGATTCCACATTTCTTTTCAGGCAAACTACTTAAAAAGAAATAATCAAAAAGAAAATTGTTTAATCAGTAACATCTAATATTTTTTTCCCCAAAGTTAATGTCAAAGTGGCCGTTGTAATTACTTTCAGAGCTAGTTAAATTCATTTTTTAATTTCTCCTCCGTAGGAACGAAGGAAGTTGGTATCAACAATGTCATAAAACAATATTTTTCCCCCTCTCACCTGGAGAGGAATTTTTCATTTCAACATTTAAAACCAGGAACTTGTGAACATAATTCAACTTAACTGGAAGGACACTCATATCAGCCATATGGGGTGATGAAGGATGTTTCATTCAAGCACAGATTTCTAGAATTGTCAAAGTATATTTTCTGTTTAAAGTCACTTGCAGTGATAGCAGGGAGATCAATGTTTTATCCAATGACCCTCACACACTATATGCAACTCATATGAACACCCTTCCATGTCATTTCATATAGTACAATAGAACCTCTCTAACCTAGAAATCTCAGTGGACAGTAAAGTTATCCTGATTAGCCAAGTTTTCCCAATTAACCAGGGACCTAGGTTCCTCAGCGGCTAGCCGTCATGAGTTTGTTCATCTAATGAAGTGTCCTTCTAAGACGATGATTTAATGAATGGTATAATATATTCAAACAACAAATAACTTATTGTAGCCAAATGACCAATTGATTAACACAAGCATGGTGTTCATTAGTGGTCGCACTCAACGTTGAGCTAGGTGGATAAGCTGAAACTGGCATGATGTCCAATTTCACACTTACATTTTGATGTGCCAAGTCCCAACTTATGATCGTCATTCACTAACTCTTACATCATCTACATGTATGTGTGTAATGTGTAACACGTCTAGCACTAATACAGGTCAAATGATAGACGCAGACATTTGGACAACAAGACATTGTTGGAATAAATAACTACGGGAGAAGTGGTGATGATATACAAACCGGATTAGCCAGGGACCTTTTCCATTTAAAGAAGTATAATGTATAGGAAAAATGCATTTCCCTGGGATTTCATCCAGATTGGCCCAGTTCCCAATTAGAGAGGTTCCACTATACTTAAAAACTTTATACAGCTATTTACAATGTTTGTGTTAGTTCAATGTGCGATGGTTAGGGCAATGGGTAGATGAATTCTGTATGGATGGATGTAAATGGGCAGGTGCACTGAAGTGAACATGTGAATCAGTGAGTGAAAAGGGTACGATGAATTGATAATTGGCTGGACAAAGGGGAATCATATGGTAAATAGGAGAGGACCACAATAAATGGCAAAAATCTTCAGTGTTTCCAACAAGTTATCTAAGTTATCGCTTGCACGCACGCACACACACAATGAGAGCTAATAGTCCAAGATCCCTTTCAGACTATATGGAATTCAATATTCAAATATTAAAGCAATCTGCCTCAACACCTTTACCAACTGCCAGTTCTGCGACACCCTTGCCTACATGTCCAACATCCTAATAGCGGCCAGTCAATTTGAGATAAAATGACCACTAACCCTGCTCAGTGATCAAAGTTTGATCTTATCAATGGTGACATGAATTTATTGCCCCAAATTTTTTTGAAAGGGGGATGCCAGGCTTAAAACTAGTTACCAAACTTATGTTGCATAATGTTGGTTACCATATGTTGGCCTCTCTCCATAGCAGCCTATGACTTTTCTCTGTGGTCTTAACACTTTGATTATTGTCTATGACTAGTCGTAATGGCGGCATGTCTGGGAGGAATCTGTTGACAACCAGTCATATCCCGATATAGGTCTTTAACAGCCGATCATTCTAGATGTTTAAAATTACTGTAGTGACTTCCCTTGCTTGCTGACCATTTTCTTAGAACTGTTATTTTTAGCACGCGGACACTCAACTAGAAGAAATAATCTTCTATGCTGCTTGCAGAACAACATTTACATCATAATACTTACACAAAACCACACACCGAAAGGTACTAAATGGTTAATGATAAAGAAAGAAAGAATACTTACTCAGTTCAAGTTATTTACACCGGATAAGGCGGTTTTTATTATTTTAACTGGGTTATTTACACCGTATAAGACGGTTTTTATTGTTTTAACTGGAAAATATTACGGTTACAAGACACTTGAAAGACGATGAGGTCATCGAATGAAATGACTGGACAGTCCAGTGAAGCATAAAAAAACCAATTCTGGTGATTTAACTTATTTGCTAATTTAACAGCACAGAATAAAGTTCATCAATTTTACCAGTAGCTCTCAATGTTTCATACATGCAGATTTGATATTTTTTGAGGAATATTTTTTTCTTCTATCTATACCTGCAAACACTAATGTTATGCTCAGACCCATGGTACGCAAGGGGTTGAAGTAGGGGGTTGGATTGCAGTAATCAAAGTGTTAAGTGACCTGTTAACAGGTTGGACTGTACTCTATTCACCATTTCACATCTGTATAATTCCTAATCTTTTCAAAGAAAGGGTATTCACACAATCATGTTATAGAGCATTAGAAAAAAGATGGTCCAGCAAATGGACAGAAGTAGACCCTACTGGAAGCACGCTCCGACCAGCGATCTTTGGAAAGGAATTCAATGCAAAACATACCATGTTTAATTTACACCCAGAGCTGGAGAAGATGGAAAAAGAAGATATGATAATATCCTTCCTTGTTTAACTTTCACTGTTGATGTGGTATCGAGAAAGCTCAGGTGTTTTGAACAAAGTATGGCACTGAATGCACTAGACCAAAAAAAATGGTGTAAGCTTACAGGACTTTTTTTATATTAATGATGAGATTCCATCATTATTCATCTGTAAGTAAAATGTTTTCATAGAAGTCCATAGTAAGAATTATTCCTTTGTTAAAACGAAGAACAAGAAAAGTAAAGATATAGAATTCTGATTTGTTTTCATTCTGCACAAAATCACTTGTAATAACAGGGGCATTCCCCAAAAACAATTCAAAGAAAAAAAGTCAGCTGAGAAATATAAATGACATCAGTTGCAGTCTGTTCCAACACTATCTATCTCTGACACACAACTTGAACAATTACTCTGGGACATTTCTTTACCTTCTAAAAAAAAAGAGAGAGAGAAGAGAGAGAGAGAGAGGCGGAGAGAAAAGACGTTCAGTAGGTTGCTGCCTTCCATTTTCAGTGAACAATCATAATACAGATATCAACTCACTGCAACAATATGAAGATTGAGCTAAGCAAACATTTTCAAGATTAGTTCCTTTTTCTTAATTGAAACAAATACATACTATTACACTAAATGGTGAAATGACCTCCACAACCCTCTTCCAAAACACAAATCACACCATAAAAAAAATGTACCTATACCCTTTAAAATATAGCTCTTACCCTACTGTAGTCCTACTCCATCCAACCTTTTTTCCCATCCAATTATTTCAAGAAACATTTCTAACACATGTCCAGTTTGTGAGTCTGCCAATTGTCTTCCTCAAAATGAAGAAAGAGAGGAAAGTTAGAAAAGTTCAACAATCAAACTTTCAAGTTCCAACTATCATTTGGGACAATGAGGATGACAATGATGAATATACAATGAGATGAAGCTTGGCATTGACAAGATGAAGAAGATGACATGATGAAAACTTTATGCAACAGCTTGCTGTTGTGGTCTGGCTGATTGTGATGACTGTTGTGTCTGGTGGTTGTTTTTCAATTTCTGTTGCTGCTGATGCTTCTGCATTTCTTGTCTGTAATATTCTTCTTCAGCTTCCGGGTCTTGAGCTTGCGCTTCAGCAACATACAGGGTAGGATCGATGGTTTTGGGAATTGGTTTTATCTCTGTCCCTAATTCTTGTTCGATTTTGTGTAAAGCAAATCTGTTTTAAAAAAAAAAAGCATGAAAATATCAGTATGTCTGAAAATGGATGTAACCATATTACATCTAGCTAACTACAAAAACAAGATGATTTTGTTGTCTAAAAGTTGGTTTAATCCAACTTTTTCATAATTGCTATTTATAGCTGTGCTTCAACATGCGCAAGCATTATCATTAACTATGGTTATAAGTACTAATATCGAGGCAGTTTTGTTATTCATTTTCACAAGCATCAGGTTATTAAACTTCTTTCTTTCACGGAACATTTAATTCTTACATTTTATTACTGGCCAAATTTCAATGAATTCGTTTCAAAATAAAGACAATACATAGTGTTCTGGTTCATTATCAATGAGTAATTTGCATAATTTCCCATAAATTCACTTCTATTTTACAGGACATGACAGGGAAATTTGGTATCTTTAAAATGAAATACATTACATCAGTTTCATTGTAACTAATGTGGAGGGGGCTTGATATTTACAAAGCCTGTGGATAGTTTTGTGATTGGTCAAAACGGCCGCTGTATAATTAGGGAAACAGATCATACTGGGAAACAGTAAATGGACTATGGCTCCAAAAAAAATAATTTGAGAAAAATTTGTAAAAATGAAAGAAAGACTTTTACCAACCTGTCGTCATAAGTGATCAAGTTTATGGCCACACCCAAATGTCCGTATCGTCCAGAGCGACCAATCCTATGCAAGTAAGTTTCTGAATGCTTAGGAAAGTCAAAATTTATGACTACATTGACAGCCTGAATATCAATACCTCTGGTGAATAAATCTGAAACCACAAAAAAATTCTTGTTAAATTCTGAATGCCTTAACATATAAGTGCTAAGTACATAAAAATCAAGAACTACAGGTCAACATCTGTGCATACTATGTTCCCCATGCTATAATGACTTTTGTTTGTTGCACATGGCCAGTTGGGTCATATCATGCTAGGAAACAGTAAGATGAAAGGGCAGGTTACAACACTTTGGGTGCTGCGCCTCAGTTTAAACCACATCAACAATAAAAAGTGCCACATTTTTTGCTTGTTTGTTTGTTAAGAGAGCACATCGACACAATTAGGTCATATCATATCATGCTGGAAAACAGTAAGATGACAGGTCAAGAGTGCATCAAACATGAGTCATAGTAAGATCAGATAAAGCAAATTATACATTTCTGGTCAAGGATACCTAGGTCCAGAGTGAAATGAAAGTGAAATTTGGTTTGTTTAATAATAATAAAGAGCACATTAACACAGTTAGGTCATACATGAAAAATAAATAAATATATATATAACAACACACACACAAAAGACAGATGATTTACACACACAAAAAAAAATCATCTGCCAGAAAAAGATACTACCTCACTAATTCAACATTAGCACTAGCACAATACCCTAAATTAGGCACTGTGAACTTCACCAAGGTTTCTACCACCCTTTGTGTACAAAAGTACTACTCAGTTCGTCTCAATAGCGAGTGACCCTGATATATTCAGTCCTACAATTACAATACACTGTTGTTGTTATTCTCATAGAAAACAGTGCAGCCCTGTGTGTCTATTTCACAGTTTGCGACAACTGTGAGTCTGACTGCTATAACTATATGTGCAGACAAAATAAAAGTAAAAAACACAAACCAAAACATCACATCCTATCATACCCATCCCCACATGTATGTATATATGTACATCATATTTTATCATACCATTAGAAACCATTTTGTGCAGAAAAAACATGTTGTGCTTTCTTGGGATTGAACCACCGACCCTCGGTTCTAGTAGCAAACACCTAAACCACTCGGCCAAAACAACTTCTGGAATTACTCAACTAATAAATGCACATTGACAACCTCAGACGAGCGGAAACTATCCAACTTTACTTGTTGGGAATATTATCTACGTACGTGCTATCCAACACAACCTTCTTATCCGAACCATTTTACTAAAATAGGTGTTGCATTGCAGTCTACATTATCAACGACAAGTAGTACTTCGTTGTCCGAATATTGTGCGATCGACAATTTCACCCTACCGCTTCAAATGCGGGATTCTTGTAATAGTATAGATCTATTCTTTGTGTGTTATTATAAAGCAAAGAAGGGCGAGCTAATGGTGTAATGGTTAAGTCACTCGCATTTGGTTCGAGAGGTCTTGGGTTGGGATCCCGGTGGTGACACTGAGTTTTTCCCCTCAAGAGTTCTGAGTTTTCAAGGGGCATTTCCACACAGTCCTATCGCAGGCGGACTATACATTGGAGATGCTGCCTTCATGTGTTGCATACGGTGATAAACTAAAAACTTTAAAACTTTTTAAAGCCCCGACATTGTGGGGGGGGGGGGGGGGGGGGGGGGGGGGGGGGGGGGGGGGGGGGGGGGGGGGGGG
>JAUELJ010140874.1:0-10786 GCA_031471255.1 Dryodora glandiformis
TGACCAGTGCGTGCAAAATTGTGGTATGTCACACAATTTTGTCGTATTTTCTGGTATTTTCCTGAAACTGATTTACGATGAGAGCAAAATTGTTGTGAGTCAGTTTCAATCCCATGATGCACCAAAACGACAGCGTCCCTACGAGGTTTTTGGGAACAAAATGGCGGCTAGACGGATAACTTTCTCCGCTGAACAAGCTTTGACCAGAATATTGGGTAAGTAAAGCATTATTTCAAAATATTTTTGTGATGTTATTGTAATATAAGTATAGCTATTTACTTCCATTGCATTTAATTAGTCTGCTTAGCTCTCTTTAATGGTGAATTTTGAATTTTCCTATCGACGCTTACAACAATGTTGCACCCTAGACTAGGGTTTTCAAGTTTTGTTTACCTTTTTAGAATCATTTTGTTTAGTGAGAAATGCATCTTGATTTTAGATTAAACAGAGTTTATTATGATCAAAGAGGTAGATTTTAATGTAAAACTTAACACTATTGCGCAGTTTTCACTGATTAGACTCTAAAATTGATCTGTTTAAACTTGATGGGAGTTGCAACAATTTTGCTCGCAGCTTCTCAACTGTAGCAGTTTGACGAGTTTCTTCGTCTTCTGCTAGACGTTAGTATTAGGGATTAAAAACAAGATTTAAAAATAATTGTTTTCTTTTTAAAGTGCATTTTGTAATAAATAAATTATAGATAAGTGATACATTTAGGTTTTTATTGTTTTTATTTTGTTTAATTAAGTTATATTTTTATTTTTACAGATTCATCAGATTGTGAAAGCTCAGATTTGGGAAATGAAAGCATTGATGATGATCCCTTATACTCTGCTAATGAATCTGTACCATCCTCATCTGACGATGACATTGAAGGTTTGTTTTGTTTGTTATAGGGTGCTTTTAGCACTATTGATGTCGGAAAATCTAAAATGATTTTGTTTTTTTCAATGAAAACAATATGGCTCTCTGAAAGATATGGGAGTTGGAATATTTTGAAATTCTTACATTTTTAACGTGGTCAGAATCCTTTATCAATTTCAATTAATTATAATTGTATTCTTTTTTTTTAGATCATGATGAGCCAGAGGACCTAGGCCTAGGCATGCCAGAGGACTTAAGCACAACAGTATCAGAGGACCTAGGCATGCCAGAGGACTTAAGCACAACAGTATCAGAGGACCTTGACATAGTTGTAGACAATACAGCAGGTAAGAAATTGGGATTCATACACCCTTGCTACATAAAACATTGGATCAATTAATATGATGCCTCAATAAATTATTGATTTAAAGTAGACATTTAAAATTATTTTGTGTATTCAATGAAAATAATATGGCTTTCTGATTGTATAGTAACTCATAATCTAATATGCTTAGTTACTTACTTAGAAATAGTAAAAAGGATGAATTATTATGGGAGTCCTTAATTGTTTTTCTTTCTTTCTCTTCTTAATCAGACGCATATGATGCTATGGATGACTTGCCACTGCCTCCCCCTCCTCCTGTGATCCCAATGTATGAATCAGATTTTCCTTTACCTCCACCACCGTTGGCATATACCCTGGAAGACCTGGATTTAGACACCCCCTTGCCTCCTCCTCCTCCACCGTCAGACCTTATGTTTCCAGATGAGACACAAGAGCCGACAATCCCAACTCCCGTTAAAACGCCTTCCAGAAAAAGGAAAAGAGATGTTTCCACCTGGAAACGAAATCTTAAATCCGCCAGGCACAACAGTGGCCTTACAAAGCGGTATGGAGGAGTGGAATTGAGGAGACAATTGAAGCCACCCTGCACCAATTGTATGCAAAATTGCACTTTGTTATTTACTGAGGATGTAAGGTTGACAATTTTTAGAACATTCTGGGGGATGAATAGTAAAAATAGGAGAAGAAACTTTATAGTATCCCATGTGCACTCTAAAAAGGTAGCTAGGTCTCGGGGTGAGGGAAAAACGAGGAGTCAAACTTTAAGTTACACTCTGCCGTTTGGTGATGGTTCTGCCATAAAAGTTTGCAAGACTATCTTCTTGAACACATTGGATGTCTCCGACAGGATAGTTTTGTACAACTTGAAAAATGAAAATTTTGATATGGTAGAACCAAAGCCGCACCCCCCTGCACATAATGCAATTAGCAACGAAAGAATTTGTGAGATTGAAGACCATATTGAGTCTTTCCCCAAAGTAGAGAGCCATTACTGCCGGGCTGACACAAAAAGAGAGTACCTGGAAGCGTCTTTGACAATGCGCCAAATGTACAGGCTATACTCAGCTTCTCAGACAGAGAAGCGTAGGGACACTGTGTCCGAATATAAATATAGACAGGTATTTTGTGAAAGATACAATTTGTCTTTTCACCAACCTAGTAAGGACACGTGTGATACTTGCACAAAGTATTCAATAAAACCTAGTCCCACTGTTCAAGAACAACATGAGCAGGAGTGCCATCTGCGAAGAAAAATGCAGGCTAGGGAAAATAAGGAATTTGATAAAAAAGATGTCACTTGTGTTAGTGCTGCATTTGACCTTCAACAAGTCATTACTTGCCCCAAGATTTCTGTCGCAAGTGCATACTATTTAAGGAAATTGAATATATATAATTTCACCATTTTGAATTTAAGGACTCTTCAGGGTACCTGTTATACATGGAATGAAAAGGAGTGCAACCGAGGTACGAATGACATTGCAAGTTGTGTGTGGAAGTGGTTGAGAGATAGAGAGAATGAAGGTGTGAAACGTGTTATTTTTTACAGTGATTGTTGTGGTGGCCAAAATAGAAACCGTCTAATGATCACTGCATTACTGAAATTTTTATCATGTTCCACAAACATTGAATGTATTGAGCAAAAATTTTTTGAAACTGGACACTCAAAGAACGAGTGTGACAGTATGCACTCTGTTATTCAGAGACAATATACAAAGTGTGATGTTTTTTTACCTTCTGGATTTTATGACCATATGAAAAAGGCTCAACATAAGCAGCCATATATTGTAAATATGCTTACGCACAAAGATGTGATGGATTTTAATTCATTGAATTTGTCATTCATGAATAAGGCTGCATTTTCTGGAATCCAGAAAATGCATCATATTGTTTATACTAAGGAAATAGGTTGTGTGTCTGTTTCCCTTTCAGAGGAAATTGGTGGCCAGGCCTGTAAGAAATTATTTTTAAAGCGTGGTAAAACGCAAGACGCCTTTCGGTGTGCAGAAATTTCAAAGGCGTATGATCAACCTTGTGGAATCGATATGCAAAAGAAAGCTGATCTTTTAAAGTTAGCAGACTTTTTGCCTGAAGATTGCAGACCATTTTATGTTTCCTTATAATTATAATGTGATGTACCTATTGTATGTTAATAAAATCGTTTCATTGTATATGATATACTTAACTATTGAAATTTAATGTGTTTAACAGGTATTTCATCTGAAGCTTGTAAGCCATTTTCTTTTCTTTATGATTAACCCATTATCATCGAGATACTGTATCGTACCAGGTACTCTGTTGGAATTTAATGTGCTTTAATGTAACACAATACAGGTATTTCACTGTGGATTATTTTTTTATGATGCGTTTTATTGTTCCAATACTGATTATTATAACTTGACAGTGATAAATCTTTTAATATCAATCCATTTTGCCATGTTCATCTTTTTTGATCAAGAAAATGTACGCCAATTACTTCACTCGACTCAAGTATAAATTTGTATTAGCACTGCTGGGAACGTGTTTTTGTGATAGACTAGTGTCCTATTCAGAGGATGACAAAAATTGTCACTCGTCTGCTTCTTTTTATACAAAACGGGATAGTTTCTGGCGCTGTAATATTTTCTTTATTTTTTGTGTGAATTTAGATTTAATTTTATGTTTTATTTTTCTTGCAAATACATTAGTATTAATAAATTCAAATGTGTCATTGATTTCGGTGCTTTATTTATTAATGTTTTGTTAAATTATTTATCTTCAGATTGATACAAAAGTAACTGTCAAATTGTTGTATATCCATTCTCGCCTCACTGTGCTCGTCACGTTGAGTGCCAAATTGTTGTAGTGTAACAAACTCTTCACTACGTCTTAAGTAACAGTCTGTTTCTGCTTATCGATGGATTATTTGATGAAGCTGTTCAAGACATGTCATAGAAGTGCCAAAGGAGGCATAATAATTCACCTTTAACACATTTTTTGAGGGCTGGAGTGGTTGAGTGCAACATTGTTGTATCTTCCGTTCGTTTTGTGCAAAATTGTTGTATGGCCACTAAATGTGTCTAAAACACCCCTTTAAACCTGCAATATCATTAAAATGTCAAGGAATTACTTAAGTTGACTAAATCTTGTCACGATGAATCAATAATAGAACAGCTTTGGCAAAAAACTGATTTCCCAGAGAGATCTAAACTTTTGGGGCAGGATTTATCAAAATGAGGATTTTGGAGTTACAACAATATTGCTCTAGACCCGCGATATGACCTTGGCCTTTAGACTCCAACACCCCCCTCCCCACACACAGACACACACACACACACACACACACACACACACCTCTCACCTTACAGCTATCAAACCATGCCATGCCATGTGCGTATATATAAATGTATAATATGTATGTTTTAATAACCACCCAGCCACCTTTTTTTCTCCTTTCCAGTGTATTTTGTCAGTTGATCGCCGCCTGTTGAATGAAGTCCTACTCAGTCGTAAGTCACCCTGAAATTGTTTTTAAGTATGAATGTGGAGCAACCTCTGGTTATCGTCTTTTTTATTGGTAAAAATTATTTCTAAGTTAGGAGGGAAGCAGGTTTGAGATCCCAAAACACTCAGCTTTTAAGGTATCGACCTAAAGCTTTACATGTTGATATGGAAAGAATATTTCAAAGAAGCTTTTTTTAAAAAACCCGATGCAATGGAACGGCTGCCATATTTAAAACAAAACAAAACAGTGTTCATTATAATCTCAAAATATTTTGGTATAAAATTAGAATTTTTAATCTGAAATACCTTATTGAGATGTATATCCAACTAGAGTAGTGTGATTGGTGTTTTCAACAAAATTAAAAATTTTGCCATTGTAAAATTTGTAAATTTTTGGAGAAAAAAAATGTACATTTTGTTTCTATTAATTCTTTAAAATGTTTCTATTACCCAGAGGCAGAAGAGCATGACAATGTAACCCTACATTTCTCACACAAGTTGGTCTCCTGTAACTTAGAAAAGGGAGAGATTGTCTTTCAAAAGTTAGTATTTTTTGTCTATTATCTTCATAGCTTAGCTTAGTTTTTATTTCACTCATCCTGGCATTTTGAATCAAAACATTCTTTCTTTATCAAATTTCCTTTTTGTACCGCATTGCAGTGTAAGGATAGCTTTAATAAATTGCAATTGCTTTGCATCAAGATTCAAGAGAAGCAGGTGATGAGCCTACTGTCTCTACCTATGCTAGGAAATGAGGAAGGAAGACAGGCAGGGGGTAGAGTATATACTGCATTTAATATACCCGCCATGACAAGGCACTAATATTGACGGATTATATTATGAATAGATCATTATATCATCATTGTACAGTACAACCATATTGACAAAATACATTTCATTCTTATCTCTGTGACTACCGTGTGTGTGTGTGTGGTTACAATGATTATACCATGATGTATGACAGAACGTTCTATGTCTATTACTGTGCTTTGTATCCATTCCATTATGTCCATTATTTATTACTATGGTATACATATTATATATATATATAATATGTCTTATGGGTCAGTTCGGATCAGATGATGATAATAATAATAATATACAAACTGAGGCAAATGTCTCATACTGTTATGATATAAAGACATTTTTATCGTGCGTCTAGCATTGACGATAAACTAACAACACGTCTGTGCTCACCGTCTTTAACAATTAAAGAGCCGTAGTATTGCGCCGCTCGAAAATGGCCATGAAATCCCAAGTAAAGGGGCATTACCGTGATCGCCCTTTCGGGTGTCAAAAATATTCACAGTGGCTTCCCTTACTGGTTCAGAATTTTCTCAGCTCAGTACTTCGTTGTTTAACTTTTTTTTTATGAATTAATTTGATGACAGTCAGTACACTGGGGTTTTTTTCCTCGTTTTAAAAGTATTGACAGTGAATTTTGTTCGGAGATAAAATAATATTTACAGTGACGATACGAAACTGAATTTATAACTGTCGTAACAACTATCGTAGAACATGTCATGAGAATTTCTTAGAAATCGAATCTTTAGACTTTAGGTTTTTCATAACAATTTGTTTGGTCAAGTCTACAGGTTTCTGCACACGCATAAAAAGGAAATGGTGTTTTGGGAGTGTTTTGGTCGGAAGGCCTTGGCGCTTTTCGCCATCTTTACAACAGTCTCTATCATACTCTATGTGTTGTCTTTACAAGTATCTATAATGTGTTATTTTATTTGAATCCGGCAACGGCGTAGTAATACACATTGGATGACGCTTTTGGTAGAGTTTACTTTTGTTCACATAATATTATTATTGTATTGTCATTTTACTTACCTACATGCCCAAACTTCACAAAATGAGCTCTCCTTTGAGGGAAATACAAAAAACATTATCAAAATGAATGCGGTGTTCATCTTGGGTATCTGTCTGTCGAGCTCCTTGCATTTGCATAGTATTCAGGACATTGTCCTATCTATGCTGCTAGAGTTGTCGAACATGCGTGTAGTGCTATTCAAAGGAAACCAAACCCTCGGCCATT
Organism: Dryodora glandiformis; assembly: GCA_031471255.1. Classification (NCBI taxonomy): domain Eukaryota; kingdom Metazoa; phylum Ctenophora; class Tentaculata; order Cydippida; family Dryodoridae; genus Dryodora; species Dryodora glandiformis. The sequence continues at coordinate 6,732 of JAUELJ010140874.1, forward strand.
GTGTGCACGAGCACGGTCAATTATGATATATATAATTATAATATATAATAAATATTCCATGTCTGTCATGGTCGAATACATCGTGTGTGTGATATCATATTGTGTGCACGGCATCTTCGTTTTCCGATGTGAAAGTTAATGTTTTTGAAGAAAATGAATGAAAAAAAAAGATTTGGTGTTTTGGAATAAGAAGAGTCAGTGTTGCATATTTTTTGTGTTTTTGTGTAAGTAAACGTTTGTGCGTACGTAAGTGTTTATGTAAGTACGTGAATTTGCCTTCGTGTTGCTACTGGTTGTAGTGGTGGTGGTAGTGATGGTGATGGTGGTGGTGGTGGTTGTGGTTGTGATGGTCGTGGTGGCGGTGGTGGTGGTGGTGGTAGTGGTGGTGGTGATGGTGGTGGTGTTGATGGTGGTGGTGATGGTGGTGGTGGTTGTGATGGTGGTGGTGGTGGTAGTGGTGGTGGTGGTGGTGATCGTGGTGGTGGTTGGTGGTAGTAGTGGTGGTGGTGGTGATGATGGTGGTGGTGGTGGTGGTTGGTGGTAGTAGTGGTGGTGGTGGTGGTGGTGATGATGATGATGGTGGTGGTGGTGGTGGTTGGTGGTAGCAGTGGTTGTAATCCAAACCAGCAAACTACAAAAAATAGGAAGAGACCTTAGGGACGACAAAAAAGATGACCTCATGTTCATGATACTGTTTATTCTTCATATCGATATTCAGGTCGTTCATTCGGCGCTTGCTATAGCTCTTTAATATCACTGAAGATGGGAGACAAAATGACAAAAGGCATGTCACTTCAACATATTTTACCAGATGGGTTTGAAACATCTAGATATTACACTAGCAGGTGTAGAAAATAGTGGCAGGCGTTTAATTTAAGTTATTTCTGGAAATTACAAAGTGTTTACATTGACAAACTCTTAAACTATAATCTTGACACACTTAAACCATTCATCAACATAAATCATGTTCACATTCATTCAACCAGCACCCAAAAAACAACAAATAAAAATAGATGTGTAATCACACACACGCGCGCGTACACACATACACACGTTGAAACAGGACTTTCATTCAATCCTGGCCGAAGCGACGAAGCTATGATGATTCCCCTTGACGACGGCCACAGAAATTCTCTGAAACAGCCAGGCCGATTCCCGGGGATCTTCTGAACGCTTGGAGAGAGCCTGACCCAGATAGCGTAGGAACTCAAGGGTTTTGGGGCCAATCACTCCCGTGGTCTCGACCGCCACTGGCGTGAACTCGTAACGCAACTGTCGACTGGCGTATTTGCGATACTTCCGATACTCAGCAAGCCGGGCAGCGTGTCCAGGATGAACCGCTGAGTCGTTGACGACGTTCTGAGCACACGTGTCTGTGCAGGTGGCACTAATAATAGTATACGGAGTGAGTGCGAAAGTGAAATTATGAGATGCAATAGTTCGACCTAGAGGCATTTATGATTTAAACAGCACGCACGCATAAGCATCGCAGATAAACGTTGTTAATCACTTCCTACCAATACTCTAGATTGATCGACAGAGTCTTCACAATAATAATAACAACAATAAACGTGTACTAATATTATTATTGTATTCTTGTCACAAGCCAACGCTTCAAAAATGGCACGAAAAGGATACCCTCATGCAATTCTGCACACAGTCGCGGCTCTTATCATGACGTTGATTGTATTCCTACGTAGGTTCCAGACACTCGTCAGAATAATCCTATTGGTTTCATCGCTTGCTTTGTTCAGCATCATAGGCGGTGCGTTATTTATGCTGGTGGAATCTCCCAAAGAAGCAGCTAATATCAGATTAACTATCGATGCAAGAAATGATTTAATTATGAACGCGTATGAACTGATCAACTCTTCAAAAACAGTTTTAGACAAACAAAGTCAATTTTCGATCAGGTTAGATATTTATCAGGCCACTTATTTGTCTGCCATCAGAAACGGAACTGTTTTCATAGACGGCAAACCCCAACACCAATGGACGTATGTGGGCTCCACGTATTTCTGTATCACTACGTTCACCCAATTAGGCTTCGGAAATTTTGCACCAAAATCAGTACTAGGTCGCGTAGTGGCCATGCTCTACGCGTGCTTCAGTATTCCGGTGGGTGCGATTGTGTTTGCGGATCTAGGGAACCAGCTGGATCTTTTGATAACCAAGGCGTATGTTGTGTGTATATGGACTTGGACAAACATCAAGGCACAGGCAGAAGACGATGATGATGACTTCGCCAAATACGACTTTCTTCTACAGGAGAGGAGACAACAGCGAATTGCTAATCGTACACAATCCTCCAAATTTAAGTTTTCTAAGGCCAAGAGCAAAGCCAGCAGTATCTTCGTCCTCAAAAGCCCCGAGGGGAGTGGTTCTGTCACATCGATATCTCAATACACCACAGGTGACACCAAGGACACGAACACTAATAATTGCAGGTGTCAATCAGATAAGCATGTCAGTCATTATCCAGTGCGTGTGTGTGATAATTGTGAAGATTCAACAAACCGATTGGCCTCGGCAATAATCGTCAAATCGTCCGGAATAGGAAATGTGTCAACATCGAACAATAATGAACGTGATTGTCCAATGACGCGGAGACTACTTCATCATGACCTAGAAAAGTACGCCTGTTTGACTCATCGTCATGTTGACAGAACATCGACAGCCACAGAACATACACACAACAGTGGGGTGCATTCGTCGAAGCGAAGAAAATCAGTATTTACCAATTTCACTGGCCGTAAAAATGTGAGACACCGGCAGTGTGCCAATGATAAAAAATGTGATAATGTGGTGATCAACTTTTTCAGACTGATGATTGCCTCCCCTACTTGCCCACTCTTTCTCAGGGCTGTATTACTAAGGGAGTATTGCCAGCGATCATGGGCCTATCACCGCACTCGAAAAAAGAAAAAAAGACAAGTGAAGCAGAACGTCAATAATGCAAGGGCGATGCCAATTTTTCACGAGTTTGAAGATGACAACGATAATAATAATAATAATAAGAAGAAGAATAATAATAATAATCGCGGCTCCGAAAAAAGCTCAAGTGACCCGACATTGAGTGATTCGGCTAGTGATTCTTTTCTTGGAGATGACGATTATGATGATAACATGCCGACTACGGAACGCCCGCCTGTCATCGTATTGAACGTTCTACTAGGCGTGGTATTCGTTTATGTTGGATTGTCGATAATTGACAAACAGGAGGATACCTGGGGTGCGTTTGAGAGTTGCTGGTTCCTTATGATATCTGTATTCGGGGTTGGCTACGGAGACCTAACGCCGTCGAGTGATGATTTTTTTGCCTTCCTCGTCCCCTACCTCATCTGCGGTATGTGCATCATGTCCAATGTCACTGCCTCCGCCATAACTTTCCTTACCCTGGTCACCCAGCGTGTGCGTATGATCGGTAAGGACTTGTACAATACAATAAACGCACGTGCACAATTCACCGCCTTCAATAAGAGTCGACACAAGGCCAGACATAATTGGATGATTTTGAGATCCCACATAGAGTTTGGACTGCCGCGCTCGTTTATTCGTGAATCCACAGAGTACAGACGTAAGTTACTAGAGAACGAAAAAGCATATCTTCGGCGTGCATTCCGCGTATATTTCTACAACGGAGCCAAAAGTACCCATCCTGGTATCACCAATACACGAGACGCGTTAAAGAAGGTTGTCCAACGTTTCTCCAAGTTTCGATTTCGAGACCAGGGTGGAAACCTGTTCCGCAAAACATCGCCCGAGATAGATTCCAAGCCAGCCCGTCTAACCTTATGCCAGAGATTCAAGAGGTTCATCAAACGGTGTTTTTTCACATTTTGAACGAACAAAAATTAGAGGGCCATTCTTCTCTGATGGCATTACTAAGGGGGAGGTTCTGGTCATATATTATTATCATTATTGGTCGGATTTTTCTGAGACACGACTTGCCAAACAAAAAATCTAAATAATCCCTGAATGACAGTATTGCGCCAACACGTCTTTCTTTCTTTTCTTTTCTTTCCTTTTATGTTTGTCAACAACCAGTCCTCCTC